>NW_023590816.1:1697433-1777930 GCF_014843425.1 Jatropha curcas
ATTTTCTATACTGCATAATTAAATCATAGGATATCGGCTTTTATACTAATTTTTAATGCTTATTGGTTGTGTTGACATCTCACGGAGTCAATTTTTTTGAATAATTTGAAGCCTATTTTATTTTCAGTTATAGGTATATTTTTCATATATTTAATTTTTATATGTCTCTTTTTTGACTTATTTAGTCAGAGTATTAAAATAAATATATTGAAGTCACATCCATATATTATTTATAAATATATTAAATAATGACTTTAAAATTTTCAAAAGTCATTTAAGAGCTTTATAGTTTTAGCATATATCGGTTTGATGGTAAATTTTAGATCTACTTGTGTGTCTAATTCTATTTGCATTATTTTTGCACGCAATCTTCTTTTTTCTATTAATGTAATCATTAATATTATTATATTATTCTTCATGACTTTGAATTAATAAATGAAAGGTGAATACTGAATAGATATTTCATTATTCTTAATTAAATATACTAAATTAAATTAAGAAATGTAGATATGGTGAGAGTATATAATTATTATTTTAACATAAATTCCTGTGTTAAATATATATGTTCGAAATATAAAGTGAAAAAATGAGAGGAGATCTTTTAGGAAGATTGACAAATTTGTGTTGTTTTCATAAGAGCAGCAACTTGTAGATAACTTCTAATTCGGGAGGAATATGTGAAGAATCAGATGTAAATTCTATTCTCTCAAATGAGATTCTCAATTTTCTATTACATGACATTTGAAAAGGCATGCGTTATAAAATTGGGAACTTCTATATCACACATTTTTCAATTAATTATGATCTATATTAATTTATTAAACACATGTAGATCGTTAATGTGTCCACATTTTATAAGTTATTTCTAACATTCGGCCTGAAATGTTGTCATTGCGCCTATGTGTAATATGATTTTATTGTTTTCCTTTATGTTGTCACATAATTTTTAATACTTGTTTCTTAATGTTGGCAAACACCCTTTATACCAATATATCTGCTTTCTTTTGTGTGTGAGTGGCTGTCTGGCGAGGTTTTGGGGTTTTGGGCGATTTTTTTTTGACACTTTAGACTTATATCCGGATGAGCTTATTCTCGCATTTTATAGTTTAGTTGCTCTTCGTTTGGGATACAATTCCACAGGATCATAACTACTCGTGGGAAAAGAAGGAGGCGGATTATCGATGAGCTCTTTTCTTTTTTATGTCTTGTTAATCATGGTCAAACAAATTGGTAGGTGGCTTTTAGAATGATGAGGAGCGACGTATATTGGTGGGGAAGTGAGAATACCCTTAGCCAGAGTAATAAACCAGAATTTCTCCGAAGCACTAAATATATTGAGTGATATTCCAAATCTATGTACATATTAGCACACGCTAGTGGGGGTCTATTTAACTTGAGCCTCCTTTTATATGCTTAAATCTTAGGACGCACCCTATCAGCTTTGAGGTAAAGGAAAATAACTAGACGGGTACATTCTTATTTCAGTTAGAGTATGGAATTGTTGATAGTGAAGGCCTAAACGAATTTTTGCTAAGCTCAAATTATCTACCGATCCATTGTGGTGGCAAAGCAAAAATATTTCTCCATATATTTCCTGCCTCTCGAAGAACAAACGCTAAACTCCAATGAAGCCTCGCATATACCTATATACATAATAATAAGAGTCGTGGGATTTGTAGATTCCTTCTCACTATATTTCTGTGACAAGTTTTGCATTCGACATGCCAATAAAATAAAATTGAGGTCAGAATCGGACTAAAATAATTAAAGGCTATGTTATTCAAATGGGGCGATTGGAGGCTGTCCTCATTAAATTCTCAATTTTGAAGTTCTTTTATTGATCAAATTGGTCAATTTACTTTTAACTGCTTGAAACAAGCGCGCATTATCACATGAGCCTTTGCATTGTTATTTATTTGAAACTCGGATTCTTAATCAAGTCGGGCTGAGTGGTTCGAGTAGTTACAGTTTCGGTTTGACTAGTATCGTTTTCGACGCACATGTGAAGTAAAAGTTTTGCACAGTACACTTATTATACTAGTGTATTTCCTCCACATCGCATTTGGCAACAGCCAACTATATTTCAAGTTAATGAATTTACAGAGAAAATAACGATTTTCTATTTCTTGTTGTGTAGCTCGAGCACTGGACCCAGTTACTGTCTGATGCGTTCTAATTGATGTAGGGTTGATCTATACGCTGACAAGCTTCTGAGGTGATGTGGAGGGTCATACTACTTCCTTAGTTGGTCGCATATTCAATCTTACTGTCTTGCACTATAATTACGCGTTTGACAAGCTGTGAAGCGCATGCAAAACATAATTATAAAATATAGATTTAAACCAGTTCACTGTTAAATCAAAAGGGTAGGGTGTTATATATAAAGATTGCTTAGTTAAGGGTATGGTTTGAATCATTCCCGGTGAGGAGAGCTATTGAGTGCAACGATTTGAGGCTTAGTGTTTTGTTGAATATTCCACACGGTCTTTCGGAATGACATTCGAGGGATGATTAGGAACAATTTGGAGGCCTCGTCTTTTACGGCAAAAGTAACTTCATAGAGAGTCAATCGAGGAGAACCTTGCTCTTGCTCTTTTTTCACTGTCATTTTCCGGGATTGCGAAGTTGGAGAAAGATGATTTGAAATCTTTTGATGCCGTCGCTTTTTTATAGCACTTTTACGACACTCAGGTAAAGATGATTTTAGGTTTTCTCGTTGACAATTCTCTGCTGAGTATATCGACTTGGTAGCTCATAAATGATAAAAAATGAGTTAGCATGCGTAAATGAGTTCTTTTTGAGATGACAAGAGACAGAGAAGTAAACGGAAATCTACGATTGAAGCACTATGCATATAGATCATCGATCGATAAGCCATTCTTCCAAATGCTAATTATGCAATGTCTTATATTCTCTGAAACTTTGGAATTGAAATCCTAGCTCTGAATTATTATAGTTGGCAGACAAGTTCCTCCTTTGTACTATTATAGTTATGCTTAATGAAATCAAGGAGGCTCGAGGGAAACTTTAAAGCTGGTTATAACCATATCAAGTGATGTTCGCGTAGAGTATTGCCTGTAACTAATACGTATTAGAGTTACTTAGCTGCAATTTGAGTCCTTTGGAGTTGTAGCCTCACATGTCTCGGCACGGCGTGGAAGTAAATCTTACACCTATTACCGAAATAAGGGTAAATCGACATTGACTTTTCTTTCTTGTGCTGTTGATGAGTAGCTGAAGTCGAACTGAGAGTCACGAAAGGCTTTGGCTGCGTTAGACACTCCGATACGATTTTGCTCCTGAGAGAATGTAGAGACATACTTGGACTTTGCTATATTTTGAGGTGTGGAATTTCATCGTATAGCCTGTACTGAACCACACTTGCTGAATTCTATCAAGACCACGTAATCCTTAAAGTGCGGCTATCTTGAGGTTACATATCTATATGTCGGCTTCCGCTAGGGGAAGTTATGTAAGGGCGAGTTCATTTCAGGCCTGAGAGAGTGTGGTGTGTTATTGTCGGTTTTTACGTGTTATCAACCAAACTCAAGGATCCAAAGACCTTATTGGCATAATATGTGGGAGCCTCATACTTTTAGATGTTCTTTACTACCATGTTGGCAGAGAGCAAAGCCACTTAATTACCCAACAAACGCATTAATTTTATTTCGCTCCTTCTCAACAATTCTACTGTTGCTCGCTCGTCAGTGAAAGTGGCGTCAAACTCTAGGTGAAAAAAATTTTTGAGGTTTTGGTACCGTTTAACACCGCTCGTGAAGCGTTTCCTGGTGTATTCTGGGGGTAAATGCCCCTACTTGTGTTATGCACCCTGTTTGTACGGAATTGATCTTCCTTTATGCATTGCAAAAAAGAGCAGAAAGTTCGAGAAAGCGCTCTTGGACCCTTCGGGTAGATATAAGACTTTTTGCCCGGTCTAGGAAATGCGAACCCGGAGAGTGAACATTGAATGTTACTAAGCGACCTTTGACTAGGGTGACAGCGTCATGTTAGTTTGCATTAATGCTCTCTTGAGAGGAGTCCAACAAGCATGTAGCAAAGTGTCAAATTGAACCAGAAATACTTTCGGCTATAGAAGAGCAGCGCGAGTTATAACTTAAGTTAAAGAAGCACTCTCTTATTCAATGTCGGCTTTAGTTTTACATTCAGTGAGTGTTGTTGGTACGTGAACAAAGTTTGGCATAATATGGATCCTTGTTTCTCATGTTGGCAAGAGCCCTTATACCAATATATTTGCTTTCTTTCTTGTGGTTGTGAGTGGCTATCTGGCGAAAATTGGGTGGGTAACTCGTGAGCTTCTGGTTTTTAGCTCTTTTGTGATGTTCAATCTTCTGCTTGAAAAAGGCGAATCGGAGCCTCCTCTTATATGCTTAAATCAAGGGTGACTTGAGTTTACTTTGGTTGGGTGACTCGTGAGCTTTTGATTTTGAGGTCTTTTGTGATGTTCAATCTTCTGCTTGAGAAAGGCGAGTTTGAGCCTCCTTTTATATTAAATCATGGTCGGCTTAGTTTTACATTCACCGAATGTTGTTGGTTAGTGAATAAAGTTTTGCGTAATTTTCATCCTTGCTGTTGTTAGTATGTTATCAGTGTTTGACATAATTTTGATCCTTGTTTCTCATGTTGGCAACAGCCCTTGTATGAATATATCTGCTTTCTTTCTTGTGTGTCTGAGTGGCGGTCTGGCGAACTTTGGGTGGGTGACGCGTGAGCTTCTGATTTTGAGCTGTTTTTTGATGTTGAATTTTCTGCTTAAAAAAGGCGAAACTTAGCCTCTTTTTTTTGCTTAAATCTAGGTCGGCTTCAGTTTTACATTCGGTGAATGTTGTTGGTATGTGAACAAAGTTTGGCGTAATTTTGATCCTTGTTGTTCCTGATATGTGAACAAAGTTTGGCATAATTTTGATCCTTGTTTCTCATGTTGGCAACTGCCCTTATACCAATATATCTGCTTTCTTCGATGTGTATGTGGCAGCTGACCATGATTTTGTACTTTTTTGTGATGTTCAATATTCTTCTTGAAAAAGGCAAATTTGAGCCTCGTTTTATATGCTTAAATAAATGTCGTCTTTACTTTTACATTTGGTGAATGTTGTTCGTATCTGAACAATGTTTGGCATAATTTTGATCCTTGTTTCATAATCGTAAAGTTTAAGTAATCTCTGACACCCATGTGGATCTGGACACTAAAAAGTTTATTGGATAAGATCCGTGTTGGTTACTCTTTATTCAGTATTACTGGTCAACAGCCTTATAACACCACCACCGAAAATAATCTGCTTTATCTCCTTCTTGTTTGTGCTCGACGTGGTGTCTGGAAGAAATTTGGGGTGGAGGTGGGCGGGAGGGGTAGGAGAACCCCTCGTGAATGTGAGACATTAGCTCGCATTGTTTCGTATTTGAGGTTACATTTTTGGCTTATGTTTTTCCTTATCCTTCCTGTTCTCTGACAAATGCGAATCTAAGCTCGTCCTTTTATAAACTGCGTTAGACACCACTAGAGTATAACCGTGGTGTAGTTTCTTACAATTTCTTGGTGTCGTTTGTTCGTCCGGGCCCAGATATTACGATTTATATATGCACATAGAACAGTTTTGGACGAACTAATACATTTTGATGACTTTCCTTTTTCGTTCATAGTTCGCTTTTTTGTTCCAACTAAGCCCCCTTATAGGTGGATTTGAATAAAGATTTGAACAGTGCCTTTCTTTCCTTATGGGGTGTGTGAGTCGAGCTGTCGGCGAACCCTCTTGGGCTCGGGTGACTTGTGAGCTGGCTGCAATTCTACCTTGAGATTGTTATGTGCGGGGATAGATCACACCGGGTGTATCTTCGTGCTTGAAAAAGTTTGAATTTTGAGCCTCAACTCTTTGGTATCCTTGGGCTTTATGAAGCTATAAAAGTCAGGTATTAGATAATGTAGAACATGGTCACCATTCAGCGCGGTGGTAAATGAATCTCTGTTGGTATGTCTGGACAAGCAAAGTTTGGGACAGTAATTTATCGATCCTTCTTGTTGTTGGTTAAGACGTGAGTTTCCATTAGAGGGGCTTGAATGCTTTGGATTCTGCGCAATCCAAATCAGGATATAACGGGGATTTACATGTATTCATACAAGTTGGTTACGAATCGTAGCGCACTATATATCTCCAACAAAAATCTTTGCTCTTACGTACTTTCTCTGTGTTCGCTGGGTGACTCTGCTCAGGCCGAATCACTTTTGCCCGAACATGTGGGAGAGAGATTCAGGAACGTCATAGGGCCACTGCGTTAATTTCGAGTGTAGCTCAGTATTTATTTTAGCACGCTCTTCCGTGAGTAGCTTACTTCACACTATAAGATGCCACTGCTCTATTAAAAAAGGTAAAATCTAAATCCTCCCCTATTCTTTATAAAACACGTGCTTAAATTTCAAAGGTCGCTTTTAGTAATTACATTACATTCGGTGAATGTTGTTGGTATGCGAACATAGTTTGGCATAATTTTGATCAGTCTCTCATGTTGGCCACAGCCCTTGTACTAATATATCTGCTTTTTGTCTTGTGTGTGAGTGGCTGTCTTGCGAACTTTTGGCGGGTGACTCGGGAGCTTCTAATTTTGAGCTCTTTTGTGATCCATTTTTTGCTTAAAAAAGATGAATCTTAGCCTCCTTTTATATGGTTAAATCTAGGTTGGCTCTGAGAGGTGGATGGTTTCGGGGTGAGATTTTTTATCATTAATTTGAGAATTAGTTTGCCCTGTGAGGTGGATGGTTTCGGGGTGATGGACTAGATTTGATTACAGCAGAGAGAGGTCAAAATGAAAACAGATCTCTCTAACAGCTGGTATGCATATTTTAGATCAAAAACGTAGAAAATGATACCACTAATGATAAAATTTTTCTTTAAAACTGTGACGATCTAACTTAATGCAGCAACGTGGTCAAGTATAATTAACTATAGTTGTTTAGTTTATGAACTTAATTAGTAGTTAATTGGCAATGTTTGGTAGTCTTTATGTGCTTAATTACATGTTACCATAGATAACTCTAGTTAATTAGTTATGTTACTAGTGAACTAATTAACTAAGTTGTTCAGTTTATGAACTTAATTAGTAGTTAATTAAAGTTAATTGGTAATGTAGAATTAACTCTAGTTAATTAGCAATGTTTGATGCTTTAGCTATTAATATATGAGCTTAATTACTAGTCAACTATAGTTAACAATTTTAGATAATCTTCTTAACCGTAATGACTTAGATAGTCTACTTAGTTTATGTAGTTAATTAATATAGATAACTATAGTTATCTAGTAATTAACCATAGTTGCTTAGTTTATGAACTTAGATACTCTTCTTGAACGTGGAGACTTAGATTAGTACAATTAGAAAATCTAACTCAATAGAGTAAGTAAGATATATAATTCTAGTTAAGAATAGGAGTATATTTGCTCATTTTTAATTGTTACATTTTTAATTATTAATAATTGTTAAGCTCTCAATTTTTACACGTCAGTAAATATGGGTACAAAAATCTGTTAGATTGGACAAAATAGGCACACAACAAATCTATTGTTCAGAGCCGAGACGCAAATTGGCTTTTTGCGTTCGCCTTCCTCACTTACGCCACAACTATCACCGTTTCCAAACTCTGCGTTTTGTTCCGATTTCCTTTTTTTTTTTTTTTTTTTTTTTTTTTTTTTTTTTTTTTTTTTTTTTTTTTTTTTTAGATTGGCAATAGTATAAAAGATTTTATATTGCATGCGGTCAGTATTGGCTAAAATCGGAAGGAAGTATCAAAATTACTAAGCTTTAGGGTCCAATTTGGAGATAAAAAAAAAAAAAAAATCCCGTGTAATTGGTTGCTGTTTGGGCTCATTTTTTATTAATTGATTATTGATTATCTTCTACAGGAAAATGGAAGATCAGAAGGTAATTGTTTGTACGTGTTGACAAAATTAACTATTTTGATAGTCATTAGTTGTTTTGTGAAAAACTACTCAAATTGCCAGATACTCTCAAACGCTTTAAAATAAGTTACAGCTATCAAAATAGTTAACTTCACTAAACAAATAGCTAAATTTTTCTGAACAAACAGCTACCAATTTTAACGAACAACGTTATAAAATCTTGTTAGCTAGAAATATATAATTATTTTTGTTTGTGCGTCCAACATTTAATTTTGGAAAAATAATAATGCTAATTAAAGTTTCCTTCTTTGAAAGTTCTGAATTTTTTGCTTATCTTTCATATAATACAACATCATAAAAAATATATATACACAATGTTATGCTGGAATTTACTTACTGCTGCTGAAGTCCCCAAACAAACATTTGGCTTTTGTTTTTCATGCTAATTTAACTGTTTTAAGGAAGATTGAGTTGTTAGTGTGTTAGACATATGATGTGAATATAAAAATTCTATATTGATTAAACATAAAAATATAGAGAACTTATATGCATATAAATTCTTAAATTTAATTTTTGATATGTGATTATGAATTATTTTTATAATTTATTGAAAATAAATTATTTATATTGAAAAAAAAAAATTGGAAATAGAGCTTATGTAAGCAGAAGTTGAATATAATGTATATGAGCTTATACCAATATATCTGCTTTCTCCGTTGTGTGTGTGGCTGTCTATCGAAGTTTGGGTAGGTAACTCGTGAGCTTCTGATTTTGTACTTTTTGTGATGTTAAATCTTCTTCTTGAAAAAGGCAAATCGGAGCCTCGTTTTATATGCTTAAATAAATGTCGTCTTTACTTTTACATTTGGTGAATGTTGTTCGTATCTGAACAATGTTTGGCATAATTTTGATCCTTGTTTCCTTTACTTTTACATTTGGTGAATGTTGTTCGTATCTGAACAATGTTTGGCATAATTTTGATCCTTGTTTCTCATGGTGGCAACAGCCCTTATACCAATATATCTGCTTTCTTTCTTGTTTGTGTAAGTGGTTGTCTGGAGAACTTTGGGTGGGTGACTCGTGAGCTTCTGATTTTGAGGTTTTTTCTGATGTTCAATCTTCTGCTTGATAAAGGCGAATCTGAGCCTCCTTTTTATATGCTTAAATCATGCTTGGCTTTAGATTTACATTCGTTGAATGTTGTTGGTATGAGAACAAAGTTGGGCACAATTTCGATCCTTGTTTCACATGATGGCAACAGCCCGTGTACCAATATATCTTTTTTCTTTCTTGTGTGTGTGAGTGGCTGTCTGGCGAACTTTGGTGGGTGACTCGTGAGCTTCTGATTTTGAGCCCTTTTGTGATGTTCAATTTTATGCTTGAAAAGGCAAATCTGAGCCTGCTTTTATATGCTTAAATCAAGGTTGGGTTTAGTTTACTTTGGTTGGGTGACTCCTGTGTTTCTGATTTTGAGCTCTTCTGTGATGTTCAATCTTCTGCTTGAAAAATGCGAATCTGAGTCTCCTTTTATATGCTTAAATCAAGGTCCGCTTTAGTTCTACATTCGGTGAATGTTGTTCGTATGTGAATAAAGTTTGGCATAATTTTGATCCTTGTTTCTCTTGTTGCCAACAGCCCTTGTAACTCGTGAGCTTTTGATTTTGAGCTCTTTTGTGATATTCAATTTTCTGCTTTAAAAAGGTGAATCTAATCCTCCTCTTATATGCTTAAATCAAGGTCGGTTTTAGTATTACATTCGGTGAATGTTGTTGGTATGCGAACAAAGTTTGGCATAATTTTGATCAGTCTCTCACGTTGGCCACAGCCCTTGTACTAATATATCTGCTTTTTTTCTCATGTGTGAGTGGCTGTCTTGCGAACTTTTGGTGGGTTACTTGTGAGCTTCTAATTTTGAGCTCTTTTGTGATCCATTTTTCGCTTAAAAAAGATGAATCTTAGCCTCCTTTTATATGGTTAAAATGAAAACTGGTATGCATATTTTAGATCAAAAACATAGAAAATGATACCACTAATGATAAAATTTTTCTTTAAAACTGTGACGATCTAACTTAATGCAACAACGTGGTCAAGTATAATTAACTATAGTTGTTTAGTTTATAAACTTAATTAGTAGTTAATTGGCAATGTTAGGTAGTCTTTATGTACGTAATTAAATGTTTCCAAAGGTAACTCTAGTTAATTAGTTATCTTACTAGTCAACTAATTAACTAAGTTGTTTAGTTTATGAACTTAATTAGTAGTTAATTAAAGTTAATTGGTAATGTACTATTAACTCTAGTTAATCAGCAATGTTAGATGCTTAGCTATTAATATATGAGCTTAATTACTTGTCAGCTATAGTTATTAAAATTCTTGCTAAATTATCAAAATATCTTCAACTTTATAAGTTTTTACAATTTTATCATATATTGATCCATTTTGTCAATTTTATTCTAATTTTGTCATCTTATATCAATAACACCCTCAATTATAATTAAGAAAGGAATTGCAAATAAAAAGAATATTTACATACCTTTTTAAATCATCATCCGAATTTGATAAAAAAATCAGATTAAAATTTTTTACATGACACCCTAAAAAAATAATCGCTGCGTCAGTAGGTGGTCGCATTAATTAGGCGTCCCCTTCTCCTATAAATAGGAGAAGTTCGCAGCTCACAATACACACTAGCAAGAAGAATGAACACAAAAGAGAGAAAAATATGTGTTTTGAGAGGGAGAGAGTTGTCTAGTTTTAGAAAGGGTCCTAAGATAGGGAAAAATAATGAGGATAATTTTTGAGTCCTATTATTTTTGTATTACTCTCTTTGTAAGCCTAATATTTTTAATAGTGGAAGAAATATTCGGACTTGGTCCCGTGGATGTAACCCTAAATAGTTAAGGGTGAACCACGTAAATTATGTGTGTCGCAATTTTATTTTTCAGCTGCCGTAATTATTCTCGTAGTTTATTGTCGGGACCCTAACAAAAAGATCGTCGATTAATTTAGCATTGGAGTGTTGGGTTTGAGTCTAACAAATTTAGCATTATTCTTTACTATGGTTACTATGTCATGATCCACCAAAGTAAGAAATATAACAAAGGTATTACACTTTCTAGTTTTGAATTATACTTGATTAAATTTTCTCTGTTTTCAAAATTTTGAGTTTTCTCAAATCTTGCATGGCGAAACTTCTATGATGTTCGAAACTTCTATGATGTTGTCTTGGACTGTCCTTACTGGTGCTGAATTGTTTAGACAAGTGTCAATTATGTTAGGCCTTTGTTCTTTGCCTGCTCCAACATTTATTTGACTATCATGAGGCAGCATTGACTTGTCTGGCCCTTTTTAACAGAAGCATCCAAATTTCATATTGATATGTATTAATTTTACAACTCTTGCAACCTACAGATTTTGTTGGACATCTGCTATCATGATCTGCAAATTACGATATTTATAAGTTAAAATCATCTGGTTTCAAAATATGGCCTTATGTTTATGTGGCAGAACAATTTATGCGGGAAATGCGCTTTGTACTGTTCGGTATACTGGCGCCAATCCTTGTATGTTGACCATTAGATCGACCTCTTTTCAAGTACCAGCTGTCTCAGCTGATTTAAAATCCAATGAAGCCCCAATTTCCCAGATTGATCTCTCAACCTTTGGTGAAGGTCTGTTTACCTTTATCTAATAATTTTGTTGGCTAGCACCTGCTTCGTGATAAGGCTCATGACCCTCTTCATAGTTCTTGCAAATATTTTCCATGCTAATTGATTATTTTTGTGGGTAAAATTACATATTTGTTTTATATGGAAGAGAAAGGATTTGTCTTATGGTTTTTCACAATTCTGTTGTAGATTCTATTGGTAAGTTCTATTGGTTAAGTCTAAGGTATCTTGCAGGCATGATAGGTATCTGCAGCATACCTCTCAGGATACAGAGCGCCCTGACCTCGGAAGTGCAAGAATTGTGGTGACAGGGGGCCGGGCGTTGAAAAGTGCAGAGAACTTCAAAATGATTGAGAAGCTTGCAGAAAAGCTCGGTGCAGCTGGTACTGCGTTTTCCATTTGTTAAATTATTGGGGATTTCGCTCGCACACTGCAGAGAAAGCGAGAGTCTGTTCGAGCTCTCAAATCTGAACAAATTAGCACACAACAAATCTATTGTTGAGAGCCGAGACGCAAATTGGCTTTTCGCGTTCGCCATCCTCACTCACGCCACAACTATCTCCGTTTCCAAACTCTGCGTTTTGTTCCGAATTTTCTTTTTTAGATTGGCGATAGTATAAAAGAGTTTATTGCATGCGGTCAGTATAGGCTAAAATCGGAAGGAAGTATCAAAATTACTAAGCTCTAGGGTCCAATTTGGAGATAAAAAAAAAAGCCACGTGTAATTGGTTGCTGTTTGGACTTATTTTTTATTAATTGGTTATTGATTATCTTCTACACAAAAATGGAAGATTAGAAGGTAATCGATTGTACTTTTTGATAAAATTAACTATTTTAATAGTTATTAGTTATTTTGTGAAAAACTATTCAAATTGCCAGACACTGCCAAACGCTCTAAAATAAATAACAGATGTCAAAATAGTTAAATTTATTGAACAAATAGCTAAATTTTTCTGAAGAAATAGCTATCAACTTTAACGAACAATGTTATAAAATCTTGTTAGCATAGAAATATATAATTATCTTTGTTTGTGCGTCAAACATTTAATTATTTTGGAAAAATAATAATGCTAATTAAAGTTTCCTTCTTTGAAAGTTCTGAATTTTTTGCTTATCTTTCATATAATACAACATTATAAAAAATATATATACACAATGTTATGCTGGAATTTACTTACTGCTGCTGAAGTTATATACACAATGTTATGCTGGAATTTACTTACTGCTGCTGAAGTGTCCAAACAAACATTTGGCCTTTGTTTTTCATACTAATTTTACTGTTTTGAGGAAGATTGAATTGTTATTGTGTTAGACATATGATGTGAATATAAAAATTCTATATTGATTAAACATAAAAATATATAGAACTTATATGCATATAAATTCTCATCTTTAATTTTTGATATGTGATTATGAATTATTTTTATAATTTATTGGAAATAAATTATTTATATTGAAAAAAAAAATGGAAATAGAGCTTATGTAACCAGTAGTTGAATATAATTTATATGAGTTGTCAGTGCTAATTAAAATTCTTACTAAATAATATATCAAAATATCTTAAACTTTATAAGTTTTTACAATTTCATCTTATATTGATCTATTTTGTCAATTTTATCATAATTTTGTCATTTCGTATCAATAACACCCTCAATTATAATTAAGAAAGGAATTGCAAATAAAAAGAATATTCACATGACTTTTTAAATCATCATCCGAATTTGATAGAAAAAACCAGATTAAATTTTTTTACATAACACCCTAAAAAAAAATTTCACATTAAATTTTAATTTTTAAAATAAATGTGCTAAGATCATTTTTTATAATGTATTTTTATGTATAATAATGTAAATGTTTCAAATAGATTTATGATATAAATTTTCATTTTTATTTGTTGGAAAATAATATTTTAATCCTAGATTTTAATATCACTTTTAAATATTTATCTTTATTTATAATCAATTTCATAAATATTTGTGATATAATAATTTAATTTTTTCAATGCATACAATTTTAAAAATGGAGAAAAAGAAAAGAACAATTATATATAACCTGAATGTATATATATATAGATTTACAGCTGAACAAATAAGTGTTGCGCCTTTGTTTAATTAGTCCAATTAGAGAAGTGGACCTTTATTATTTGTTTGAGTCCATTTACTTGTGCCACGTTATACACTAACCTTGGGAACCCAAACTCCATCTTTTGTTTTCTCATTTTCTTAGAAACCTTTGAGCGCCGCATCCATGAATATCTGGTTCACCATTTCCACAATACTCTCCCTCTCTGATCCGAACAAGATTTGAACTTGGGATCTACTAGAAGAAATTGCAACTGTTAGGGTGTCCTTGGACAATATATTGCAATTCTTTGCTCTATCTGTTTATATATTTCAAATTTTTATTCAAGTAAATTGTTGTACACATCCATGGCTCAATTAGCCTTCTAAAGCTATTTTCTTTTAGTTTTCCCCCTTTTTCCGGTCCACCTTCAAACAAATGATTTGTTTTCATTGTATATGATGCCCGGTTTCTTTTGTTTTTCCACCGATATAAGCTTCAACTTAATTGGCTCTCCTTATTGGCTCTCCTTGAAAGATGCCATCAAAGGAAAGTTTACTGTCCTTGACAATGTTTACTGTCCTTGACAATGTTCAGTGGTTTGAGATTCTTGAAGGCAAGCAAGAGAATTCTATGCCTGCTATTGAGTTGATGGGGCTCAGAAGATTGGCAAGAGAGAGGCAAGAATGCTGTCAATGAGCCAATGGAAGAGGCTGCAATTTGCAAGACTACTGGCCGACCAATTTGGTTTCTGGATGAGCCTTCTGTTGCATTAGATGATGAAGGGGTAAAATTGCTCAAAACATTATTCCAGTTGCAACGCAATTGCCAACTGAGACTGCCTCTGAGGTTCCCTAGAATGATGACTTTAGAAGATATGCTTGATCGAGTCGAGATCTCATAAAATTCCATCACTGCAGGTTAGGCTAATTAACTTGCTCTCCCCAAGTTACCGTGTGTATGTTTTTTTTTTTTTTTTTTTTTTTTTTTTTTTTTTTTTGTCCTATGCTTATAATGTGAGTGACAGTAGGAGAAGTGAATTTTACGCGTATGATTTTATTTACCAAATTACCTTTAATTTAGTGCTCTCCCCAAGTTACCGTTATGCTCCACCGCCCAACGAAGGGTATCGCGGAATAAAAGGAAAATAAGAAGTTACCATAAAATGCGTACAAATCAAGCACTCTTGAGAATGAGGCTTTGCTCTCAGAGAGGCGGCAAAGAAGGCGGTTGCTCTGCCTCTCTGAACGACTGCGGAGCCGATGATTTCTCCGTCATTTGTGTAATAGCCGCCGTTTGTCTGTGTGCATTATCATCATCATTCTCTTCTTTTTCGGGCTTCTTTCTTTCTTTCTTTGCTTTTACAAAGAGGCTGTGACGATTTTTGTTCGTTATTTTTCTTGACAAAAAAAATTTGCAATTGCTTTGCAGAAATTATTGCTGTGTGAATGGTTTAAGTACCAGGCTTTTGCTCTCAGTGAGAGGCGGTTGTTTAAGGGTCGTTGACCCAGTGCTCTCTGATAGCTAGCGGGAGCGTGACTACTAATTACGTTTTTTATGTGGGCAACAAACCCTTATTTACCAATTATATCTGCTTTGTTTCTTGTTTGTGGGTGTTCAGTGGCTGTTCTGGCGACTGGCGAGGCTGATGATATATTTCTTTGCAGCCTAAAAGTTGTACTCGACGTGAATACTCAATTTCTTGGCAAGGCAAACTTTTGTTTGGCAAGGCAACCTTTTGTTGTTGCAGCGCAGATGTTGTGGTGTTTCTGTCCTGTCCAATTTGAAGGCATATCTGATCTGAGCCTTCTCTTTCTCCAGATTTCTCTATTTCTGATTGGGCCTCCATCCTCTACAGTCTCTCACTCTTCATTTTCTTAGATTTTTGTTCTGTTAATTTTTTTCTAAAATGAAAAATTGGCAATTGCTTTTGCATGAAATATGTTTACCTTGAGATTTCTGTGTTAATGGTTTTAAGTACGAGGCTTTGCTCTCAGTGAGAGGCGGTGGTTTAAGGGTGGTTGACCCAGTGCTCTCTGAGCCGGTGACTACTAATTACGTTTTTTATGTTGGCAACAACCCTTATACCAATATATCTGCTTTGTTTCTTGTGTGTGTGAGTGGCTGTCTGGCAGACTGTCGAGGCTTTGATGATATGTTCTTTGAGCCTGAAACGTTGGACTCGAGGAGAAATACTCAATTTCTTGGCAAGGCAACCTTTTGTTGTTGCAGAGCCGATGTTGTGGTGTTTTTGTCCTGTCCAATTTGAAGGCATATCTGATCTGAGCCTTCTCTTTCTCCAGATTTCTCTATTTCTGTTTGGGCCTCCATCGTCTACAATCTCTCACTCTTCATTTTCTTCGATTTTTGTTCTGTTATTTTTTTTCTAAAATGAAAAATTGGCAATTGCTTTTGCATGAAATATTATTGTTTACCTTAAGGGATTCTTGTGAATTGGTTTAAGTACCGAGGCTTTTGCTCTCAGTTGGAGAGGCGGTTGGTTTCAGGATGGTTGGGCTCGGTCCTCCTGATAAGCTACAGAAGCCTGGTGACTAGCTATTACGTTTTTTTATATGTGGCAACACCCTTATACCAATATATCTGCTTTCTTTCTTGTGTGTTGTCCAGTGGCTGTCTGGCGACTGGCGAGGGGGCGACTGGCGAGGCTATGATGATATATTCTTTGAGCCTGAAAAGTTGGACTCGAGGAGAAATACTCAATTTCTTGGCAAGGCAACCTTTTGTTGTTGCAAGCCGATGTTGTGGTGTTTCTGTCCTGTCCAATTTGAAGGCATATATGATCTGAGCCTTCTTCTTTCTCCAGATTTCTCTATTTCTGTTTGGGCCTCCATCCTCTACAATCTTTCACTGTTCATTTTCTTCAATTTTTGTTCTGTTATCTTTTTTCTAAAATGAAAAATTGTATGTTTACCTTAAGATTTCTGTGTGAATGGTTTAAGTACGAGGCTTTGCTCTCAGTGAGAGGCGGTTGTTTCAGGGTGTTGACCCAGTGCTCTCTGATAGCTATAGCTAGCGGAGCCGGTGACTACTGATTATCGTTTCTTATGTTGGCGAAACTTTGGGTTGGGTTGGACTCGTGACCTTCTTGATTTTTAGCTCTTTTTGTGATTGGTGCAATCTTTCTGCCTGAAAAGGGCAAATCGGAGCCCTCCTTTATTATTGGCTAAATCAAAGCTGCTTGAAAGTTTACTTTGGTTGGGGTGACGTGAGCTTCCTATTTTTGAGCTCTTTTGGATATTCAATCTTCTGCTTGAAAAGGGCGAATGGTTGAGCCTCCTTTTATTAGCTTAAAATCAAGGTTGGCCTTAGATTGCTTTGGGGGGTGAACCGTTGAGCTTCTGGATTGAGCTATTTTTGTCATATTCCAATCTCTGCTTGACAATAGGCGAAATTTGTTAGCCCTCGTTTATACTTGTTTCTCATGTTGGCAACAACCCTTAATACCAATATATTTGCTTTCTTTCTTGTGGGTGTGAGTGGCTGTCTGGCGAACTTTGGGTGGGTGTCTTGTGAGCTTCTGATTTTTAACTCTTTTGTGATGTTCAATCCTCTGCTTGAAAAAGGCGAATTGGAGCCTCCATTTATATTCTTAAATCAAGGGTGGCTTGAGTTTACTTTGGTTGGGTGAATCGTGAGCTTCTGATTTTGAGCTCTTTTTTGATGTTCAATCTTTTGCTTGAAAAAAGGCGAATTTGAGCCTCTTTTATATTAAATCAAGGTCAGCTTTAGTTCTACATTCACCGAATGTTGTTGGTTTGTGACGGCATGTTGAATAAAGTTTTTGCATAATTTTTAACACTTGTTTGTCATGTGCAGTATACAATATATCTGCTTTCTCTCTTGGTGTACGAGTGGCTGTCTGGCGGAGGTTAGGTTTTGGTGGGTGACCCGTGAGCTTCTAATTGTGAGCTCTTTTGGGATATTCAATCTTCTGCTTGAAAAAGGCGAATGTGAGCCTCCTTTTATATGCTTAAATCGAGGTTGGCTTTAGATTGCTTTGGGGGTGAACCGTGAGCTTCTGAATTTGAGCTATTTTGTGATATTCAATCTTCTGCTTGACAGTAGGCAAATTTGAGCCTCCTTTTATATGCTGCTGCTTAAATCAACGTTTGCCTTAGTTTGCTTTCGGTGGGTGACTCATGAGCTACTGATTTTGAGCTCCTTTTTCAGGTTCAATCTTTTGCTTGAAAAAGGTGAATCTGAGCCTCCTTATAATAAATAAAGGTTGGGTTTATGTTTACATTCTATGAATGTTGTTCGTATGTGAAAGGTCGGCTTTGGTGAACTTTGGTGAAAGGCCACTTGTGAGCTTCTAATATTGAGCTCTTTTCCAATGTTCAATCTTCTGCATGAAAAAGGCGAATATGAGCCTCGCGAATATGAGCCTCATTTTATATGCTTAAATCAAGGTCGGGTTTAGTTTTACATTCGGTGAATGTTGTTGGCATGTGAATCAAGTTTTGCATAATTTTAATACTTGTTTCTCATGTTGGCAGCAGCCCATATACCAATATATCTGCTTTCTTTCTTGTGTGTGAGTGGCTGTCTGGCGAGGTTTTGGTGGGTGACACGTGAGCTTTTGATTGTGAGCTCTTTTGGGATATTCAATCTTCTGCTTGAAAAAGGCGAATGTGAGCCTCCTTTTATATGCTTAAATCAAGGTTGGCTTTAGATTGCTTTGGTTGGCTTTAGATTGCTTTGGGGGGTGAACCGTGAGCTTCTGAATTTGAGCTATTTTTTGATATTCAATCTTCTGCTTGACAGCAGGCAAATTTGAGATTCCTTTTATATGCTTAAATCAAGGATGACTTTAGTTTGCTTTCGGTGGGTGACTCGTGAGCTACTGATTTTGAGCTCCTTTTTTATGTTCAATCTTCTGCTTGAAAAAGGTGAATCTGAGCCTCCTTTTATACATAAATAAAGGTTGGGATTATTTTTACATTCTGTGAATGTTGTTCGTATGTAAAAGGTCGGCTTTGGTGAAAGGCCACTTGTGAGCTTCTAACATTGAGCTCTTTACCAATGCTCAATCTTCTGCTTGAAAAAGGTGAATATGAGCCTCATTTTGTATGCTTAAATCAAGGTTGGCTTTAGTTTTACATTCGGTGAATGTTGTTGGCATGTGAATAAAGTTTTGCATAATTTTAATACTTGTTTCTCATGTTGGCAGCCAGCCCATATCTGCTTTCTTTTCTTTGTGTGTGAGTGGCTGTCTGGCGAGGTTTTGGTGGGTGAACCCGTGAGCCTTCTGATTGTTGAGGGTCTTTTGGATATTCAATATTCTGCCGTGAAAAAGGCGAATGTGGCTGGCTTTATATGCTAAAATCAAGGTTGCTTTTAGGGTTGGCTTTAGATTGCTTTGGGGGGTGAACCGTGAGCTTCTGAATTTGAGCTATTTTGTCATATTCAATCTTCTGCTTGAAAAAGGCGAATCTGAACCTCATTTTATTTGCTGCTGCTTAAATCAAGGTTGGCTTTAGTTTTACGTTCGGTGAATGTTCTTGGTATGTGAATAAAGTTATGCATAATTTTGATCATTGTTTCTCATGTTGGCAACAGCCTTTATACCAATATGTCTGCTTTCTTTCTTGTGTGTTTGAGTGGCTGTCTGGCGAGGTTTTGGCGGGTGACCTGTGAGCCTCTGATGTTGAGCTCTTTTGTGATATTCAATCTTCTGCTTGAAAAATATGAATCTTCTGCCTGATAAAGTCGAATCTGAGCCTCCTTTTATATGCTTAAATCATGGTCGGCTTTAGTTTTACATTCGTTGAATGTTGTTGGAATGAGAACAAAGTTTGGCATGATTTTGATCCTTATTTCTCATATTGGCAATAGCCCAATTTCTCATATTGGCAATAGCCCAAATACCAATACATCTGCTTTTTTTCTTGTGCTGCTAGTAGTGCTGCCTCTTGCCATCCTTCAGTTTCACAGGCATGTTATTCTTTTCCATTTTTTTATTGGGCTAGGTTTAATTGTGTCATATGTTGTTTTTGTAATTGGTATGTTTTGTGTAGGTTCTTGTTGCTGATTCAGATAAATTTACTCATTCTTTAGCAGAACCATGGGCTAGATTAGTCCATTTGGTTCAGCAGAAAGGTGGCTACTCACATATAGTTGCTGCTTGAAATTCATTTGGAAAAAAACATATTGCCTCGTGCAGCTGCCCTTTTAGATGTTTCTCCAATAACTGATGTTGTTAATATTTCTAGTTCTAGTCAATTTTTCAGGTACTTATCATTGTCTTTTGGTTCCAATTATCTTATTAGTAACTGCTATTTTTTAGGGATAATTGATTGTTTGCCTTAGTTGAATTTTCCTGACACTGTAATTTTTATTCGAGTAAGCATCTCAGTGATATCTTTATGTAGGCTTGTGCAATCCTAGTCAATTAGTTGATACGATTAATCTTTATGCATACTTTTGTAATTAAATTTTATTCACATGCAGTCCGTGTGCTGTCAAGAGACATTAGCTTTTGTGTGTTAGGTTTTGAGTCTAACAAATTTAGCATTATTCTTTGTAATTAAATTTTATTCACATGCAGTCCGTGTGCTGTCAAGAGACATTAGCTTTTGTGTGTTAGGTTTTGAGTCTAACAAATTTAGCATTATTCTTTACTATGGTTACTATGTCATGATCCACCAAAGTAAGAAATATAACAAAGGCATTACACTTTCTAGTTTTGAATTATACTTGATTAAACTTTCTCTGTTTTCAAAATTTTGAGTTTTCTCGAATCTTGCATGGCGAAACTTCTATGATGTTGTCTTGGACTGTCCTTACTGGTGCTGAATTGTTTAGACTAGTGTTGAATATATTAGGCCTTTGTTCTTTGCCTGCCTGCTCCAACATTTATTTAACTATCATGAGGCAGCATTGACTCGTCTGACCCTTTTTAACAGAAGTATCCAAATTTCATACTGATACGTGAAATATAATGGAAATTATAGTTTCATGTGTGGGCGTTTTATGGGTGCAGTTTATGATTTGTCAAATGTTTATGACTGACTTCACTGTACAAATAAGTCGAAAATGTTGCAATTGGTTATAAATTGAGTAGTTTCAGTAAAAGGCATGGTGTCTGTCAAGTGATAAAGCTGACACGATAGTTTACAAGCTCTATTGCTCTCAAAAAGAAAAGAGAGAGAAACAAAGAAGAAAAAATAATTTTCAAAAACCTAAAATATGTATTAATTTTACAACTCTTGCAACCTACAGATTTTCTTGGACATCTGCTATCATAATCTGCAACTTACGATATTTATAAGTTAAAATCATCTGGTTTCAAAATATGGCCTTATGTTTATGTGGCTCACCAATTTATGCGGGAAATGCGCTTTGTACTGTTCGGTATACCGGCACCAATCCTTGTATGTTAACCATTAGATCGACCTCTTTTCAAGTACCAGCTGTCTCAGCTAATTTAAAATCCAATGAAGCTCCAATTTCCCAGGTTGATCTCTCAACCTTTGGTGAAGGTCTGTTTACCTTTATCTTTAATTTTGTTTGCTAGCATCTGCTTCGTGATAAGGCTCATTGACCCTCTTCATAGTTCTTGCAAATAATTTCCATGCTAATTGATTATTTTTGTGGGTAAAATTACATATTTGTTTTATACGGAAGAGAAAGGATTTGTCTTATGGTTTTTCACAATTCTGTTGTAGATTCTATTGGTAAGTCTAGGTATCTGCAGCATACCTCTCAGGATACAGAGCGCTCTGACCTTTGCTTTGGGTGACCCGTGAGCTTCTTATTTTGAGCTCTTTTTTATGTTCAATCTTATGCTTGAAAAAGGTGAATCTAAGCATCCTTTTATATGCTTAAATAAAGGTCGGGTTTAGTTTTACATTCGGTGAATATTGTTCGTATCTAAACAAAGTTTGGCATAATTTTGGTCCTTATTTCTCATGTTGCTAACAGCCCTTATACGAATATATCTGCTGTTTTTTATTTCTTTTGTGTGTGAGTGTCTGTCTTGCGAACTTTGGGTGGGTGAATCGTGAGCTTCTAATTTAGCTGTTTTGTGATGTTCAATCTTCCGCTTGAAAAAGGCGAATCTGAGCCTCCTTTTACATGCTTAAACAAAGGCCTGCTTGAGTTTACTTTCGTTGGGTGACTCGTGAGCTTCTGATTTTGAGCATTTTTGTCATATTCAATCTTCTGCTTTCAAAAGGTGAATTTGAGCCTCCTTTTATATGCTTAAATCAAGGTTGGCTTCAGTTTGCTTTGGCTGGGTGAGTCGTGAGCTTCTAATTTTTCAGCTCTTTTTTTATGTTTAATCTTCTGCTTGAAAAAGGCGAATCTGAGCCTCCTTTTATATTCTTAAATAAAGGTTAGACTTTAGTTTTACATTCGGTGAATGTTGTTGGTTAGACTTTAGTTTTACATTCGGTGAATGTTGTTGGCATGTGGACAAAGTTTGGCATAATTTTGATCTTCGCTTCTCATGTTGGCAACAGCCCTTATACCAATATATCTGGTTTCTTTCTTGTGTGTGTGTGGCTGTCTGGCGAACTTTGGCTGGCTGACTCGTGAGCTTTCAATTTTGAGCACTTTTGTGATGTTCAATTTTATGCTTGAAAAAGGCGAATCTGAATCACCTTCTATATGCTTTTAAATCAAGGTCGTCTTTAGTTTACTTTGGTTGGGTGACTCGTGAGTTTCTGATTTTGAGCTCTTTTGTGATATTAAATCTTCTGCTTGAAAAAGGCGAATCTGAGCCTCTTTTATACGCTTAAATCATCGTCGGCTCTAGATTGCCTTGGGTGAGTGACTCGTGAGCTTCTGATTTTGATCTCTTTTGTGATGTTCAATCTTCAGATTGAAAAAGTCGAATCAAGTTTACTTTTGTAGGGTTACTCGTGACCTTCTGATTTTGAATTTTTTTGTGATGTTCAATCTTCTGCTTGAAAAATGAGAATCGGAGTCTCCTTTTATATGCTTAAATCAAGGTCGGCTTTAGTTTTACATTCGGTGAATGTTGTTGGTATGTGAACAAAGTTTAGCATAGTTTTGATCCTTGTTTCTCATATTGGCAGCTGCCCTTACACCAATATATCTGCTTTCGTTCTTGTGTGTGTGATTGGCTGTTTGGCAAATGGGTGACTTGTGAGCTTGTGATTTGAGCTCTTGTGATGTTTATTCTTCTGCCTGAAAATGCGAATTTCAGCCTCCTTTTTGTGTGCTTAAATCAATGTCGACTTTAGTTTTACATTCAGTGAATGTTGTTGGTACATGAACAAAGTTTGGCGTAATATGGATTTTTACTTCTCATGTTGGCAACAGCCCTTGTACCAATATATTTGCTTTCTTCTTGTGGGTATGAGTGGCTGTCTGGCGAACTTTGGGTGGGTGACTCGTGAGCTTCTGATTTTTAGCTCTTTTGTGATGTTCAATCTTCTGCTTGAAAAAGGCGAATCTTCAATCTCTTTTGTGATGTTCAATCTTCTGCTTGAAAAAGGCGAATCTGAGCCTCCTTTTATATGCTTAAATCAAGGGTGGCTTGAGTTTACTTTGGTTGGTTGACTCGTGAGCTTCTAATTTTGACCTCTTTTGCGATGTTCCATCTTCTGCTTGAAAAAGGTGAATTTCAGCCTCCTTTTATATTAAATCAAGGTCGGCTTTAGTTTTACATTCATCGAATGTTGTTGGTTTGTGAATAAAGTTTTGCGTAATTTTGATCCTTGTTGTTGTTAGTATGAGAACAATGTTTGCATAGCTTCCCATGTTGGCAACAGCCCTTATACCAATATATCTGCTTTCTTTCTTCTGCGTGTGTGTGGCTGTCTGGCGAACTTTGGGTGGGTGACTTGTGACTTTTTGATTTTGAGTTCTTTTGTGATGTTTAATTTTATGCTTGAACAAGGCGAATCTGAGTCACCTTTTATATGCTTTTAAATCAAGGTCGTCTTTAGTTTACTTCGGTTGGTTGACTCGTGAGTTTCTGATTTTGAGCTCTTTTGTGATATTAAAATCTTCTGCTTGAAAAAGGCAAATCTGAGCCTCTTTTTATACGCTTAAATCACGGTCGGCTCTAGATTGCCTTGGGTGGGTGACTCGTGAGATTCTGATTTTGAGCTCTTTTGTGATGTTCAATTTTATGCTTGAAAAAGGCGAATCTGAGCCTCTTTTTATATGCTTAAATCAAGGTTGGGGTTAGTTTACTTCGGTTGGTTGACTCCTGTGCTTCTGATTTTGAGCTATTCTGTGATGTTCAATCTTCTGCTTGAAAAATGCGAATTTGAGTCTCCTTTTATATGCTTAAATCAAGGTCCGCTTTAGTTTTACATTCGGTGAATGTTGTGTTTCGTATTGTGAATAAGTTTGGCATAAATTTTGGATTCCTTGATTCCTCTTGTTGCCAACAGCCCTTATATGGAAATCTTATCCTGTTTTCTTTCTTGTGTGTATGACGTGGGCTGTCTGCTGTCTGGCGAACTTTGGGTGGGTGACTCGTGAGTTTCTGATTTTGGGCTGTTTTGTGATGTTCAATCTTCTGCTTGAAAAAGGCAAATCTGAGCCTCTTTTTGTTTGCTTAAATCAAGGTTAACTTTAGTTTTACATCGGTGAATGTTGTTGGTATGTGAACAAAGTTTGGCGAATTTTGATCCTTCTTGTTGTTGGTATGTGAGAAAATTTTGGCATAATTTTGATCCTTGTTTCTCGTGTTGGCAACTGCCCTTATACCAAAAAATCTGTTTTCTTTCTTGTGTGAACTTTGGGTAGGTAACTCGTGAGCTTTGATTTTGAGCTCTTTTGTGATGTTCAATTTTCTGCTTTAAAAAGGTGAATCTAATTCTCTTATATGCTTTAAATCAAGGTTGGCTTTAGTTTTACATTCGGTGAATGTTGTTGGTATGCGAACAAAGTTTGGCATAATTTTGATCAGTCTCTCATGTTGGCCACAGCCCTTGTACTAATATATCTTAATTTTGATCAGTCTCTCATGTTGGCCACAGCCCTTGTACTAATATATCTGCTTTTTTTCTTGTGTGTGAGTGGCGGTCTTGCAAACTTTTGGTGGGTGGCTCGTGAGCTTCTGATTTTGAGCTTTTTTGTGATCCATTTTTTGCGTAAAAAAGATGAATCTTAGCGTCATTTTATATGCTTAAATCTCTGTTGGCTTTGAGAGGTGGATGGTTTCGGGGTGATAGACTAGATTTGATCACAGCAGAGAGAGGTCAAAATGAAAACAGAACTCACTAACAGTTAATTGGTAATGTAGAATTAACTCCTAGTTAATTAGCAATGTTAGATGCTTTAGCTATTAATATATGAGCTTAATCACTAGTCAACTATAGTTAATAATTTTAGATAATCTTCTTAACCATAATCACTTAGATAGTCTACTTAGGTTATGTAGTTAATTAATATAGGTAACTATAGTTATCTAGTAATTAACTATAGTTGCTTAGTTTATGAAGTTAGATATTCTTCTTGAACGTGGAGACTTAGATTAGTACAATTAGAAAATCTAACTCAATAGAGTAAGTAAGATATAATTATAGTTAAGAATTGGAGTATATTTGCTCATTTTTAATTGTTAAAAGTTATACTCATTTTTAATTATTAATAATTCTTAAACTCTCAATTTTTACATGTCAGTAAATATGGGTACAAAAATCTGTTAGATTGGACAAAATAGGCACAAGCTGATTTTGTGGCCCATGCAAAATCGAGTACCCCAGAGTCAAATCTGCGTAGATGATAGACGCCTGTTTACGTCAAACTGGACAACCTAAAATTCTGCTTTTACATTTATATAACCTTCGCTGTACGTTATACTTGTCTGTTTTACAGAATAAAGCATGCCCCACTTATTTTTTATTTTTAGTATGATATTACCTGAGGATGGTTCGCTTCGAACTATGTCATTGGCTTATTATTTTATTTAGGGTGAGAGGCGACTTGTCTTTGTTTACTTTTTTTTAAGAAGCAACTATATCATTAGCGTTTTTCTTTTATATAGGGTAAGAAGCGGCTGCTCTTTTATATCTTCCATCATTTCAAAAATTTTCCTTTATGGATTCTTCGATTGCTTTTCTGCTGAGAACATTACATCTTTTCAAATTAAAATTAATAATAACCATCTTTAGTTTTATATATAAAACAGAAAGCTTGTTTTGATATTTAGTTAATCCCACTATTGAAATAATAGTTTTTATGTTTTTGCAGCCATTTAAAAGTTTTTATGTTTTTATGTTTTTGAAATAATAGATAGTGACTTTTTGGATCAATTTAGCTATTGAATTTGTATAAAATGATAAAAGAGATTCCATTTCACTTTTTAGGTTAATTTAATACCTGAATTTATCTAAAATGACAAAAAAAAAATCATATTTGACATTTTGAGTTAATTTAATTTTCAATGTTTCATTGCACTTATAATTAAAAAATTAATTAAAAATATAGAAAAAAAAAAGATATGTGAATAGATTGAAGTTAGAAAGAATTTTTATAAATTTAATATATTATAGAAAAATATGTTTTATGAAATTAAATTTATATTCATAATTGTTGGAAAAGTTTGATCTTAGTGTTGGTAGTGTAAAAATGGCTAAAAAGTCATTGATGTTAAATTAAATTAATTATTTATTTATAAAAAATCAAAATAAGTTCAAAGATTAAATGGATTATATATATATATATATGTTGCTCCCTTAAATAGTTTCTTGATGATGATAACTTAAAATACGGTCTTGTCAAAGAATCTCGTGGATGATTGTTATTTTAATCTGCCGTTCATGGTTCAATTAGAAAGTCATAAAAATATTAATATATATAAAAATAATTATAATATGATTATATTTTAATCTGCCGTTCATGTTCAAATAGAAAGTCATAAAAATATATATATATATATATTATTATATATATATATATATATAATATATATATATATAATATATGTTGCTCCCATAAAATAGTTTCTTGATGATGATAACTTTAAAAATACGGTCTTTGTCAAGAATCTCGTGGATGATTGTTATTTAATCTGCCTTCAATTGGTTCAATTAAGAAAGTCAAAAAAATATTAATATAATATAATAATTATAATATGATTATAAATAATTAAAAAATCAAAGAGTAGGTTTGAGTCGATTAGAACAATGCAGATCAATTGGTTCGACTACGATTCACTCGTTTAATTCGATTTTCTTTTTTAAATAATTCAAAAGTAATATTGATTCGATTTTTAATCTAATTTAATTGTTTCCAAATTGGCCATTGAAACCAAGTCGGATTCAATAATCATTCTTAAAATTATGATTTCATGTCACTTAGAAGTTTTTATTCAGGACTTAAAACTATAAAAATACCCTGAATTTTGTGACCTGTTGCAAAATTACTGTACTTTGAATTTTATATTTCAGGCACCACGATCTTGAAATTTAGATATATCGGCACCTCAAATTCAAAAGTAACAGATTTTTAAATAATATATTATATTACTAAGACCCATTAGTTATCTTTGGATTAACTTAATCCATCAAACTAAAACGCAACGTTTCCCTTGCTCCATCTCTTTTTTTTTTTTTTTTTTTTTTTTTTTTTTTTTTATGGTTTTTGAATTTTTTTTTTTTTTTTTTTTTTTTATGTTTTTGAATTGTTAGTCTTGTTCCTTTCTTTTTATAATTAAGCCAAGTGTATGGTTGATTCCATATAATTAATAAAAGAGTCTTTTTTTTTTTAAAAAAAATGATATCATTTTGTTTTTTTTCTTAGTACATGGTCAAAAATACGCTCATTTAGAAAAAAATATTATTTATAATTGGTTTAGTGCATAGGTGAACTCATCCTCGGTAAGTCTTTCATTGCATTTTTAATTGGTTTATGGTTATGAATGTATAAATATATATTACTTAAATGTAAAATTAACTTCTATTATGTTAGTGCTTATGAAATCTATGCGTTTTTCATGGTGAATAGATTTTTCAAGGTGAATAGATTGAAGTTAGAATGAATTTTCATAAATTTAATATATTATAGAAAAATATGTTTTATGAAATTAAATTTATATTCATAATTGTTGGAAAAATTTGATCTTAGTGTTGGTAGTGTAAAAATGGCTAAAAAGTCATTGATGTTAAATTAAATTAATTATTTATTTATAAAAATCAAAATAAGTTCAAAAATTAAATGTATTAAATATCGAATATTTTTAATTATTTTATACAAGTTCAAGGGCTAATTGGTCCAAAAGGTCAAATTTGACCTTTTTGATTCTGCTAAACAAGTATATAGACTAAACTAACCTTTATTCCATAAATATACCTATACTACATATAAATGTGGGATGGGGAATAATGAATTATAGTTGTTTAGTTTATGAACTTAATTAATAGTTAATTATAGTTAATTGACAATGTTAGATAGTCTTTATGTACGTAATTAGTTATGTTACT
The DNA here is from genome assembly GCF_014843425.1 of Jatropha curcas. The sequence continues at coordinate 1,725,496 of NW_023590816.1, forward strand.
GGTCAACTAATTAACTAAGTTGTTTAGTTTATGAACTTAATTAGTAGTTAATTAAAGTCAATTGGTAATGTGCAATTAACTCTAGTTAATTAGCAATGTTAGATGCTTTAGCTATTAATATATGAGCTTAATTACTTGTCAACTATAGTTATTAAAATTCTTGTTAAATTATCACAGTTTTTACAATTTTATCATATATTGATCCATTTTGTCAATTTTATCCTAATTTTGTCATTTTGTATCAATAACACCCTCAATTATAATTAAGAAAGGAATTGCAAATAAAAAGAATATTTACATAACTTTTTAAATCATCATCCGAATTTAATAAAAAAATCAGATTAAAATTTTTTACATAACACCCTAAAAAAATAATCGCTCATTAAATTTTAATTTTTAATATAAATGTGCTAATTAATAATTTAATAAAAATATTTTGTTACTTACCAAAAAGTCACCAACCGTTGCATGAAATTAAATTAATAAAATATAAGTTTCGATTACATATTTTATTAATATTATCTACAAATCCTAAATTTTGAATTGGTAATAGTCAAAATATTATTTTAAATACACATGTAGTTAATATCATACTTCTAAATATATAAACATATTACCCACTGGATGCGACTATAATTTGATATTCAAAATTTTACTTTTTATCATTAATTTCTTTAAAAATGGAAATATTTTTTTGTTTTCAATTCCTTCATTAATTATAATTGAAGGTGTTATTACTACGATATGTTGAAAATTAGGTTAAAATTGACAAAGTAAAATAGGGTGAAATTGTAAAGAAAACATAAAATTGTGGGTATTTTGATACATTGACCCTATATTTAATCAAATTGTTGGATGCAAATCAATCATCAATTGTATGAAATAATTAAATCGACCACTCTCTAATTACTTTTTTAATATTTGCAAAACCAAATACTTGTTTTTCTTCCTTACTATACAAAAAAAATTAACGTCTTCTAACTATTTTTTTTATATTACAATTAAAAAATTATTACTATTTAATTACTCATATTTAGTATTTAATTATCGTTTAGTCTTTTTGTTTAATAATAAAATATTTTTTTAATGGTGGACTAAATAGTTTAATGAAGTTAAATTTAATGATTGATTAGTGTATTTATTAAACAAGATGGATACAAAGATAATTATGGCCAACATATGTTGACTAAATAGTTATTTACTCTTATCCTTATCCAATCCAATTATTCCGACGTCGTTTGAGAATCTTTATATAACGCGACCAATTTTTGTCATCTGCATACCCATTTTCACATTCCGAAATCCGAACAGAAGTTGAATCAAACAAGAAATGGCAATGCTTAGAGCTTTCAAAACCACCACCTTCCGTCGATTTTCCTCTTCAATCTCCACGTTCAGATCTGTAAGCCCTTTCTGCTTGCCTGTCCACACAGAAAATGAAGCCCAAAAGATCGTCGATTAATTTTTAATGAGTTTCTCGATAGCAGTTATGCAATTTGAAGTACTAATTGATTATCTTGTTAATTATGTAGGTGAGCACACTAGTTGTAGCAGAACACGAAGGTGGTGCTATAAAGGCTCCATCTTTGAGTGCCATAGAGGCTGCAAAGGCTCTGGGTGGTGATAATTCAATTTCTATTCTTGTAGCTGGATCAGGTCCTTCTCTTCATGAAGCTGCTAGTAGTGCTGCCTCTTGCCATCCTTCAATTTCACAGGCATGTTATTCTCTTCCATTTTTTTATTGGGCTAGGTTTAATCGTGTCATATGTTGTTTTTATAATTGGTATGTTTTGTGTAGGTTCTTGTCGCTGATTCAGATAAATTTACTCATTCTTTAGCAGAACCATGGGCTAGGTTAGTCCATTTGGTTCAGCAGAAAGGTGGCTACTCACATATAGTTGCTGCTTCAAATTCATTTGGAAAAAACATATTGCCTCGTGCAGCTGCCCTTTTAGATGTTTCTCCAATTACTGATGTTGTTAATATTTCTAGTTCTAGTCAATTTGTCAGGTACTTATCATTGTCTTTTGGGTTCCAATTATCTTATTAGTAACTGCTATTTTTTAGGGTTCATTGATTGTTTGCCTTAGTTGAATTTTCCTGACACTGTAATTTTTATTCGAGTAAGCATCTCAGTGATATCTTTATGTTGGCTTGTGCAATCCTAGTCAATTAGTTGATACGATTAATCTTTATGCTTACTTTTGTAATTAAATTTTATTCACATGCAGTCCTTGTGCTGTCAAGAGACATTAGCTTTTGTGTAGCGTTTTTGAGTCTCACAAATTTAGCATGTATTGCTTTACTAGTGACTATGTCAATCCACCAAAGTAAGAAATATAACAAAGGTATTACACTTTCTAGTTTTGAATTATACTTGATTAAATTTTCTCTGTTTTCAAAATTTTGAGTTTTCTTGAATCTTGCATGGCGAAACTTCTATGATGTTGTCTTGGACTGTCCTTACTGGTGCTGAATTGTTTAGACTAGTGTCAATTATATTAGGCCTTTGTTCTTTGCCTGCTCCAACATTTATTTAACTAGCATGAGGCAGCATTGACACGTCTGACCCTTTTTAACAGAAGTATCCAAATTTCATACTGATACGTGAAATGTAATGGAAGTTACTTATTGGAAATTATAGTTTCATGTGTGGGCGTTTTATGGGTGCAGTTGATGATTTGTCAAATGTTTATGACTGACTTCACTGTACAAATAAGTCGAAAATGTTGCAATTGGTTATAAATTGAGTAGTTTCAGTAAAAGGCATGGTGTCTGTCAAGTGATAAAGCTGACACAATAATTTACAGCTCTATTGCTCTCAAAAAGAAAAAAGAGAGAGAACCAAAGAAGAAAAAATAATTTTCAAAAACCTAAAATATGTATTAATTTTACAACTCTTGCAACCTACAGATTTTCTTGGACATCTGCTATCATGATCTGCAAGTTACGATATTTATAAGTTAAAATCATCTGGTTTCAAAATATGGCCTTATGTTTATGTGGCAGACCAATTTATGCCGGAAATGCGCTTTGTACTGTTCGGTATACTGGCACCAATCCTTGTATGTTGACCATTAGATCGACCTCTTTTCAAGTACCAACTGTCTCAGCTGATTTAAAATCCAATGAAGCTCCAATTTCCCAGGTTGATCTCTCAACCTTTGGTGAAGGTCTGTTTACCTTTATCTGATAATTTTGTTGGCTAGCATCTGCTTCGTGATAAGGCTCAGGACCCTCTTCATAGTTCTTGCAAATATTTTCCATGCTAATTGATTATTTTTGTGGGTAAAATTACATATTTGTTTTATATGGAAGAGAAAGGATTTGTCTTATGGTTTTTCACAATTCTGTTGAGAGCGCCCTGACCTCGGAAGTGCAAGAATTGTGGTGACTGGGGGCCGGGCATTGAAAAGTGCAGAGAACTTCAAAATGATTGAGAAGCTTGCAGAAAAGCTTGGTGCAGCTGGTACTGCTTTTTCCATTTGTTAAATTATTGTGGATTTCTCCTATGTTATCTTCTTGTAATATGGGTCCTGACAGCTTCTTCATTTTTATTTAACAAATGACATGACATTTTGTGCTTCATTAAGTGGAGTGTTTTTTTCACCTTGTTTTTCTGTTTCTCTTTAGTTGGTGCTACCCGTGCTGCTGTCGACGCAGGATTTGTTCCAAATGATCTCCAGGTAACATTCATGGTGCTGGGTGCTTCTTTCCAACTTAAGCATAGGATATAACTTCAATGGAATATCAAATGTTTTAAGAATATATTAAATTACTGAAAAATGGGTATGCATTGTGAGGGTTTTACTGCTTCCTGCCCTTGTCATAGAAATGATAATATTGCAAATGTAGTTGAAAATGCATTCTGGCTTGAAATGAGCCTTTTGTTGAAGACCAAAGCTTTTTTTTGATATAAAGCGAAGGCTTTATTTCTGCCAGCCAAAATAAAATGAAAATACATCTATGGACATTGCAATTGGAATCTGAAGAGCTTTTGAAATGCGTTGCAATGATTGGAGGTGGCCATTTGTTCGTAGCCCATATCATAATTGGCAACTTTTGCTATTCCCAGGATTCGTACGTATTAATTACCCTGGTTTGGTTGTAACTGCTTTTCTTGCCAGGTTGGTCAGACTGGAAAAATTGTTGCCCCAGAATTATACATGGCTTTTGGTGTTTCTGGAGCCATTCAACACATAGCTGGCATGAGAGATTCCAGGGTCATTGTTGCTGTAAATAAAGATTCAGATGCACCTATTTTCCAGGTGATGGCTCTCTCTCTCTCTCTCTGAGATGTTGCCGGGTTTATAACACATTGAATATTTTTGTTTTCATGTGATATGAGTTTTCTCGTCTAGTGTGCTACAATGTAATAATCAGTGTCTAATGGGATTTGAGGCCTTTGTTACATGAACCCCAAATTCCATGTTAAAAGCCACAAGGAATGGTTGTCAACTTGTATATATGTGCAGATAGAGGTGAGGGGCTCCCTTTTAAAAAAATATAAGGAATTCATCCGTAGCTATCAAGGATATAACAACTTCCCTAAACCTTCAACTATTATACGCGTTGAAGCTCTTCTCCCATATTCCATTTTACAAGTGCCCAATTGTAACCATTCAAAATCCGAATATTGTAACTAAACTTTAAATCATTGTCATGCATTGATTTCATTTATTGCCTTAAGAGTCAAATTTTTGTAAATATATGCAATTTGCTATTTCCTAATCCTAAAAAGATTGCACTTGGACTGTTATATCTGTGGCAAAAATAAATATATGCCGAATGGTCCTCTAACAAATTGATAATTTATGCTATCTTGCTGGAAACCCCTCAATTCAATTCCCTGTGAGGAAGAAGGGGAAATAAGGAACAGGCCTAGGTTAAGCACCAGAAAGACCTTAAAGTGCAGAGAGAGTTATATTTGGAAAATGGAAACAAACCAGGAGTTTAGACAACCCTTCAAGGGATATTATATTTCTCATTGTATTTGTAAGTTGTGTACCTAGTTCTTCTCCTGGATGCAATGTGCTATAGCATTAGTATTTCAGTTTACATATAAATAACATAGCATGATGAATTCACGGTTGCCATTTTACTTGCTCCTGAATTGGTTGTACTTGACGAGTTCCACTTGGAGATGAAAGTGGTCCTTAACACAAAAATATGCAGGATTCTGTTATATTAACAAATTTGGGTATTACAACTGGGATCTATAATATAATTGGTTTCGAGAAGTGAAATCAATCATTTATGTTTTTTGCTTCCTAATTTACACCCGCTACTTTACGAATTAAGAGGATCCAAGTAGATTTGCATTCAATAGTTGATTCAATTTTATAAAATGTCAAAGTTTATCCATTAACTTTGTTTGCAATTCATTTTTTTCCTAAATGGATGGACCCTATGGCTGCAGGTAGCTGATTATGGACTAGTTGGTGATCTTTTTGAGGTGATACCAGGGTTATTGGAGAAGCTTCCTGAGAAAAAGTAGATCCTGTATACCTGAAAACTGAAAGTCTACATAAAGGAATACAATCTCTTGTTCAATAAGAATGTTTCAATTGGAAGATACTAAAAACAATAGCAATAATGAAAAGGGAATTTGATATCTATTTTACTAACTTGAACAATTCTAGTCTTTGGAAGAGCTGATTCTTTTTTTTTTTACCTTCTTTTCATTCTGGTCAGATATATTCAAGTTATGATATGCAATAATTTTTAAATCCTTTAGCTAATATCAGTAAGTTCTAGTGAAAAAGATAAATAAATACATAGAGGCTGTACCCTTTGGCATACAGCCAAACAAGTACACTTACAATGTAAACCAATTGATTCTTATTTAGAGATGTATGATAAGAGGACAATAAACAACAGACAGAGTAATAAATATGGATTTCAATGTTGTCCCTACAAATATCCCTTTCAAAGGCACTTCCAAAATTGGGAGCTTCCACTTTTTCCTTTTCCTTTTTTATCGCCTTATGCGATGAAGAAAATATATCACGAAAAAAAAGAGATCTTGGACCTATATTGAGAAATATAAATCAAAAAAAAGTACCAATGTCTCAAGCGCATCTGGTGTAGTGGTATCATAGTACCCTCCCACGGTACTGACCGGGGTTCGATTACCCGGATGCGCAAATTCGTTATATTTATTTTAATATTATATTTTCGGTAATTTCTAAATAAAAGAAATTTGTCATATTTCTTGACATATATCGGTATCAATTCCAACATTATTTTATTTGTTTTATTTGGCTGAAACATTTATATTTAGTTTTACTTCACATATTCTTATTTAATCAATTAGATATAGAATTATAAGTTTTAGATTAAAAGAAAATTATAATTGGTTTATATATTTTCAAAATATACTTGTATTTAATGCTTTTTTTATTTGAAAATAAAAAAAATAAGTCTTTTCATCAATAGATAAAAGTTTTTTCATAAAATTCAAAACCTAAGCTATTGGCCGTTTGGCCCTATGCCACACCATTCAAGCTTAATTATATTTTTTACCTTCGACGTGTTATCAATATAACAAATCGATATCAGTAGCAGTCCTTCAAACATTTTTTTTTTTTTTTAGCCAAATTCTCCATTGGCCACCGGTAAAATAAAGGTCTAAAAATGCATGGTGGATATTTAGAGCAGTAGACACAAATCCAAGAATGCCAAAAGTGGGGTTGCGGTCTTTTGGCAACTTTAAAATGCTGATAGAAAGAAACATTTGATTGGAAAATTGTTAACCCATATAAAAATAAAAACAGAAAGGTCTAAAAATTGCATGGTGGACATTGAAATTTTTGGAGGCACACCTGCCACCATTGAAATGACCATAGCCAAGCCAATCCATGGTGGGGTTAGAGCCAGAAGTTAGAGATCATATGGTGATCTTCTTGAGAGCATTTGATAATGGAGAAATGACTTTGATTGGACTTGGTTTGTGCTTGTAGCCACTCGAAGATAGTACAACGAAGATCGAAGGCAGGTAATACGTTTTTCTTCATAGATAATTTTTGAGCTTGGACTTGATGCCTTGATCTAACATAACATGTGTGTGTGTATTATTCCTTTTAGCATGTGAAAGATGGACCTATGACATGTTCAAATTGGTAGAAATATTGCCTTTTTAGCCTAATAAAGTTACTAGATAATAAGTTCTTGTTTCCCAAACAAAAACCATATGGGGACTCTGGTATTTGTTTTCTTTTTGGATTGATGAAAGACCTTGTGGACTTAGTTTGCACCAGAAGAGAACATTTTATAGAAAGAAAAGTAAGAAAATTTTTTCATTTTTTTTAGAAATTATAAAAAGAGAAGAGAATTATTCATTTCGAAGAGGGCAATTTTGAACTCAAGATCTGTTTTTCCTTTTATTTTTTTTTTTTATTTATACCAGGTACTTCTAACCCATTGAATTAAAACTGTTCCGCAATAACTTTTCAAATAGCTTTTAGACAAAACGCTAAATACTATTTTTTTACAATGTTCGGTAACATAGTGTTTGGACTAATTTTTAGAGGTTAAGCTACATTTTATGAAAAGTTAACCCATGTAACGTTTAACTTTTAGCATTTCATAAAAAATTACTCAAACAACTAAACGTTAAACGCTATTAAAACAGCTAATAGCTACTAAAACAACTAATTTTGCTGAACAAACCATAAGTCTCTAATCCTGTTTGCAACGCATCAAAGAGGGAAGTTGCCCTCGGTAAATATTTTCTCCATTTACAAAAATTGAACACTTAACCTCTTACTTAAAAATTCTGAATCATTTCCACTCAAATTTACCCATTGTTCAAACTCTATTTAATTTTTTTATATATAATTAGGAGGTGTAATCATTTTTGGACTGTACAACGTAAAAGTTTTTACCCTCCCAATAAAGCGTATTTTCGGAGATTAAACTTGTGTTATAATAGAAAATAGATTTCTACTTAATAATTCATTCCTAAGAAAATCAAGAAACATATTCGTCGCTAATATTTTTGAGGTTGACCATAAGAGGGAGAGGGATGATGATGATGAAGTGTCGGCAGTCGAGTCGGCTGGGTATGGGGTTTGGAATATTAATTACTGGCTGACAAAAGCATTTCTGACCCCTAAAATTATTTTGTGTTTGGTGTTGGCTTTTTTATTATGTTCATAAAATATTTAGTAGAAGTTCATCTTCAAATGAAACCTGAATGTACAGGCTGAGGTAATTATTATATAATATGCTTTTAATAATTTATACTTGAAGGTTAGTCATCTAGAAAAAGGTCCAAAGAAATTTCTTTATGCAAATGCAGGGTCTAAGGAACTCATTGAAATTTTTTAATTTTTTTTTCTCAAATCGGAGGCATTCAGGATCGTATTACCGTACATATAATTTGACTATTCTCATCCCTTTAGGAGGTAAGTAAAGTGCTAACTTCTAAGAGAATTTTATGTGTCGAGAATTTATGACGTCATAAATATCTCAATTGTGTTTAGCCATTATGTTATTTTCGTGGTTTATTGAAATTTAAAAATTTTTTTTTTTATATATAATGGAATCATTTAGGTTTGATTTTCTATATTTTTAACAGAATGGTCGTTTTCTAATTACCAAGAATATGCCTGAAATTTTATAAAATAGACCATGATTTAATCACATCACATGCATGATATTCAAAAAGTGGGACTTTGTTGCTTCCTGCTGTACAAATAAAATCAGCAACTCACCCAATTGTTCCACTATTCCAATTCTCATATTATTATTATTATTTTATAGTGGATTGCTAATAAAAACAACTAATAAAATTACATATACTTAAAAATAGTATTAATGTCTATAACCCGTCATGCTCTCCTAAGAATTAATCGTTCCTTGAAAAGAAAATACTAATTAAATAATTCTCAATTTTTTATATATATAGTGGTTAGTATTCACAAGTCAGTTATTTAACTAATCAAACACTAAAAGTTTAAGGAGCCAGAAAAGTTGAAATTTAAGTGTAAAAAGGAGAAATTAATTAAGCTAGATATACCCAACTGCGAAACTAATTAGTTTAATTGCTAGTTTGCGCCAAGCCCATAAAAGGGAAAATGCTCCCTTTTATAAAAATCGAACATTCAATCTCTTACTTAAAGAACTCGAATCATTTCCACTCAAATCAATTTTGTTTCGTTAAGGTACACGATTCTAACATTTCTAAATCAGGAGAAAAACGTTTATAATTACACAGTTAATCTATAACCAAATGCCTTACTTGTTTGGGTATAAATTAGGGCTCCAATCTTTAAAAGGAAAGGTTCCTCTATATATATAGCAATGCACGTATTAATTTTATGGCCTTTGACATAGAAAGCTTCCTAACATTGAAAACCATGTATAAGGAATATTTGTTTCGTTTGATGTCATTCTTTTAAATTATTTTTTAACATAAAAAATTGTCGTTTGTACATAATTAAAAAACCTACAATAATATTAAAATGAGCAGTGAAAATATCTCATTTTTTAAAAATTATATTTAAAAAAATAATCAAATTAAAGTCCGGTAAAAATTAAAACTAACTGAACGACTTTTAAAATAAATAATCAAAATAAATTTTTTTTTTTTTTGTTATTCTTCTGTGTAAAATAAAGTTTTCTTTTGTAGATAATGCTATTACAATAGTTTTGTCCAATGGCGTCTTTGTCGTTAACGTATTTTTCCTTGAAAAAAATCACGGGGAAGAGAAACTAGTTTGCATGAAATATACATATATTTCAAATGTTGCAGAAAATTTATGAAGGGTCTCAATCCTGCTATATACAAGAGAAACATCCATTTTTCTGCATGTGAATTTCACTGCCGTACGTACTGGTCTATTCTAATGGATAGAGAGACAGAGACGACTAATAATTAATTACGATATTGTAATTAATTGGCCAAAATAATTCACCGTTATAAAAAATAATAGGGTTTGAGTCGGTAGGCAATCTCCGTCCGGAAATATTATTTTCATTTCCAATCTCTATCTTTTATCCGATACCTTATCGAGAAGGTAATGTTATTTTTATTTTCAAACTCAATGGATTCAAGTGATATTAATAATGAATGCTATTTACCTGCAAGTACATATATGATCTATAACAAATAATTCATATCTAGCTATATATATTAAAGTATTAGAAAAAGGATTTGAATTTGGATTTATTACCGTATCGTACATGGAAGCTCTTAATTCAACTGTATAAAATTAATTATGTTATATTTTAAATTTATCTATTAAAATAAAATTTTGAAAATAAAAATTAAAATATATATAAAATATAAATATTATATATACTTTCTATATATTACAAATTTTAGAGTGAATCCATTGTTACGGTTATAATACATGCAGTATGTGCTAATAAATACACTCAATAAAGTAAATATGTAGTTTTTACACAAGTTTCCTACAAATATATATATATATAATATAATCATATATATATATAAATATAATTAGTATCTATATATCTAAGTTTATGAAAAGTTACATGCTACAATCTTAAAAAAGTCACAGTATTTCTAATCTTGCAGGTTCTAGATTTCCAATTAGGGTATTTTCCATCTTCAAAAGTTTGGATTCGAATTTAGAATCGTGTTATCGGTACTCTATTTATACCCAGAATAAAACTCTGGGAATTTACCCAAATATAATCAAATCACAATTTTCAGATTTGAGTAGGTTCGGACTGAGTGCATACCCATTAGGATTAGGTCAGGTTGATTTTGCTATCCCTGACCATGGACAAAGGAACTAAACAAAGACCCCTTTTCCTCAGTTCTGTACTTTCTCTTTCCCTTCCAATAAAACCCAAATGATCACTTCTGCTCTCATCATCTGCTATGCCACTTATTATTCCTTTTGCCTGCAAAATTAATGAACAAAATTATTCAACATATGAAAAAAGAATTATGAATATTTACCTAGTGGGTGTTTAATAATTAATTTACCTACCTGTGATAATGAAATATCCATGTTGTTATGTCTCTGTTTTGTGCTCTTATTGAACTGATTCATCATATCATAAACCTGCATATTTATTTTCACATAAACAAAAAGAGAATAGTATAAGTAATATAACTCTTTCTCTTCTAAAATTTTCTGATATAATTATTAAAAAGAATATAATTGATAGGAAAAAGAAAAGAAAACAGAATATATATATATAACAGCTCTGACCTTGGGGCTATTGACAGGAGAACTAGCAGTATCCTCCAAAGCATCATCATCAACCAAAGAATTATTAGCAATGCCTTTGGATTTTCTCTTCTTGAAACTCAACTTGCTATAACATTTATTTGCAATGGATAAGGATAACCCAACAGATTCTTGTTCACAATTATATTTACAGTTATCAGGATTTTTCTTCAGAGCCAAAGAAGCAGCATCAGATACTAAAGAAGAAGAAGTTTCATAATCATCAAAAGAGAAACAACAATTTTGATGATCCAAATTGACATCATTATCATTATTATTCTTGTTGTCTTTCGCAAAGAAATCTTCAAGATACATAGTCCAACCACTCTCTTCAAAACTATCATCAACTACTGTTCTCATTGAATCCTCCATTATATATCTCCATTATATAATATAATATTATTAAAAAATTAATATATATATATTTCAAAAACAAGAAGAAGGAAGAGAGAAGAAAGAAGACAAAACAAGAAGAAGAAGAAGAAGAAGAAGAAGAAGAAGAAGAATACAAGAAAAAGGAGAGAGAGAGATGTGTTTGTGTGTGTGTGTTTGTATATATTTATATATATAAATGAAGCTGATTTGTTGGCTAGTTCTAGAGGAACCCTTTTGAGGAACTATATATAGAAAAGAGAGCACTGAAATTTTTTTTTGAGAATGATTAACTATGTGACGTGTTATTGTTGGAATCTTGGAATAAATGGGGCCATAAAGGAGGTTGGAGAAGATAATTATTTATCTATTTATTTAATTATTTATCTATGTGTGAGAAAAAGAGAGCTTGACCTTGTTGGTACATAGTGGATTAGATATGCACCAACATAGATTCATTTGCCAAGTTATTAGTATTTCTTTTTAAATTTTGGTTTCTGGTGTCCCTATAATTCCATTCATTTTAAATTTTATTATGTTGGTTCATATACGGGTCTATGTACTTAAGTAACGAGTGATATTCACAATCTGCTCAATAAAATTAACGATTTTGACAGTTATTAATTGTTTTAGTAGCATTTAACTGCTGGTTATTTGAGTAACTTTTCATGAAACGGTAAAAATTAAACGTTAAATGAGTTAACTATTCACGAAACGTTACCATAACCTTTAAAAATTAGTCTAAACATTATGTTACCGAACAACTTTTAAGTGCCGATTAAAATGTTAAAACTAGTTAAAAAACTGTTGTCTAATACAATTTTAAAACCGGTTGTTGATTATTTATCTCCTATTTTATATGATATTTATTTAATTCTCATTTGTTGGGACCATGTACATGTATTTATTTTCAAGAAATGGAGTACGTACATGTACATTAGTGTTAGGTATACAATCAAGTTCCAACTTACGAATTAAAGATTCATTTGATAAAAGCGGTTGGGAACAAACAATCTTTGGGTCTTTGACATTCGAGTTCTAAACAGAATGAGCTCTCAACCATTAATTTAAAGTATTTGATAAATATAAAAATGAATTTGACGTATGAAAATTTTAATGATTAATAATTTAAAATTAGTAATTAAAATTTTAAAATTTAAATATCAAAAATTAGATTTCTGGCTGTTAGTATTTGGCTCTTTAATATTTAGCTGCTAACTATGAATATTTAATTATTGATTCCCATAACTCTCAACAAACTATAAATAATCAATCCAAATCAAATTATTCTGAGATTATATTTAATTTCATATAAAATTTAATGAGTTTTCATATTTGATGGAAAAGAAAAGTAATTTTAAAATTAAATTTATAAAATTTCATTGCTGATGAGAGGTGATGACACAACTGCTGATAAGTGATAGCTAGTATGGAATATAATACAGCCACCACCGCACGTTTGCCTCAATCTAATTTTTTTTTTATTTGTAAAAAAAAAAAATTAAACTAAGAAAAAGAAAAAAAAGGAGAGGTGAAAATCAGAGATGTATATATATATATAATTTAACCCCAAAATTCAAGCTCAATTAGCTTGCTCTTAAGAGTCAGAACTGCGTAGAATTGCATAATTACATTTGAGACTTCTCTTTAGGTCATCATAAAAATTTTTATTAATCGAAATGGTTCAAACTCGAGACTTTTATTCTCTATTTTAATATAAAAAACAAACTGAATCACACTCGATTCGCAACTTAAATGCTTAATCCATAACCATGCATTATTCAATATTCTAAATAATCTATTTTTTATTATTATTATTTTGGTATAATACAACTATAGGTTAGGAAATTCTTGTTTATAAAGGAAATTTCATTTTTTTAAAAAATATCACAAAAGAAACATAATAAATTGTACTTTATTCCAATAAGCGGATTTGATATTCATCAATATATGCTTTTTTTTTTTTTCTAAATTAAGAAATCAAAAACATTCTTGAGCCTAATCATTAGGGTGGAATATATGTATAATAGCCAATTGACTTGAAGGAGAGATAATTTTTTTTTATTTTAATTAAAAGAGGCTAAAATGACAAATTATACTTTATTCCCTTGTTCCAAAATTTTTAATGACTTAGTTTGGTATGTAACTTATTCATAATTAAATTAATTAGCTTTGCAATAAGATGCTTAAGGTTGCTCACCTAATTAATTATACACTTCACTATATAATTCCACTTGAATTAAAATAAAAAAAAAAGTCAATTAAAAATCATTAACTTCTGTTTGAAAGGAATTTTATGCATTAACAAATAATTTTGTTCTTAGAATATGTCACTTTATACTTAATTAGCAAGTGCTGATAATTAATAACTAACTTAGTATTTTAAACTGGATTAAAAATAAAGAAATTTAGTCAAAGCTTCTATGTCACTGATCGAACCGAACCATTTTAGTTCAGTTAGTATACTCAAAGGAGTTCGATTTATTAAATTATTCGGTTTGAACTGAATCACTATTTGGTTTGACTCGCTTTTATATAAATTAATCAGATAGATTTAAAATCGAATTGAGATAACAAAACTTTGCAACGGAGTTGGAAAACATTCATTAATATTGTGTTCCATTGAAGAGAACCTACCTTAAAAACAAATTATTAAAGGCTAATAGCTATCATAAGACATGCTTTTACTTTCAATCCTTAGACAAGAATGAATAACTATGAGACACTAAAGAAAAAATGTTGGATTTAGAAGATTACAAAAATGACAGTGGGAGATGTTTGCATATGACATGGCAAAGGGCTTGTAATTGAGGGACATGGATAGACATGACCACTCAGTAATTGTCCTATGCAAAAACTTTTCCCAAATGAAACAATTATATATAGGATTCTTGCACCTTCACCATCGATTGAAATGGCTTTAATGGAAAGTTCTATCTATCTACCTAGCTTTAATTAATTCTTCTGCCTGGTATTCATTCCTCTTTGTCCTAAAAATTGAACTACTTAATTCATAGGTAATATATATATATATATATATTTTTCTATTTGTCCCATTTATAGTAATGTTTTTCCATAATTAGGTTATGTTTTGTCCCATTTATGAAAGTAGATTTTAACTTTTTGATTTTTTCTCTAAGAAATTTTTTTTAGAAATATCTAAAAGATCACAACTAATCAAAATCTTTAAATTCTAAATTCTAAATCTTAAATTTAAAATTAACATTGAAAAAATGTTATATAATTAGGAGATTAGAGATTTAATTGCAACAGTTTCCACTCCTTTAAAAATTTTCAATAATTTTTCTAAGAAAATTGAGATGTATATGTATGTATATATGTATGCATGTATATGTGTATGTATGTATGTAGAACTTTTTTTTTTTTTTTTTTTTTTTTTTTTTTTTTTTTTTTTTTTAAATATTATTTTCTTAATTTGTTTCATTGGCCTGTAGGTTCTATTCTTTATGATAGAAGATTTTGTAAGATATCATTTTAACTAAAAATACTTTCTGAATATAATTTATCAAAGGTAGATGGAGCTTAAACCTACTCCCATCCCATTCTCTTGTTTATTTATTGGGTATTGATGAAGTCACCCATGGGGGAACCAAACATAAATAGCTTAATTAATTATTTATTTATTAGAGGGAGAAGTATCTTATTTTGAATAATATGGACAAGTGAAATTGATGCCAATTGCTTGGTGGGTCCAGTATAAAATGATTAATCAGGGAAATTGCTAAATCTAATCATGATTTGGCTCTTAGAGCTAGTTAGATGAATGTCCTTTCAATGATCAATAATTGTCAGTCATTATCCTCAGACTTTTTTTTTTTTTTTTTTTTTTTTGAAAATGTCATTATCCACTCAGTCTTGGAAACTTACATATTATGAATAAATATAATGTAGTCACATGATAATTTATGTTCTATGATTTCAGTAATTATCCAAAGTTTTTTTAAAAGGGCAAGGCATGTTATTGAGTTTAAAAACTATAATAACCTCCCTTGGTATGGGATACTTATTACACTCAGAGCACATTTTAAATAAAATATAGCATTATATTTTAACTGATAAAAAACATAATTAGTCGAATTTCAAGTTTATTTAATCAATTCGTTTAATAAATGAGCGCGAGCTTGCAAAAATTTCCATATCAAGTTAGCTCGTCGAACGTGTTCAGATAGGAAAACAAGTTGCAAATTTTTTTTAACTCACAATTATAATAAAAAATACAGTTGAAAGATTGAGCTTGAAATTTTAAACAAGGTGATCAGTCATAAATAAAAATTAATTCTTACCCAATTGAGATTACAAAAATTAACTTAAAAATGGTATAATACAATATTAAGAATTATTAGAAATTTTAATTGTTGTTTAAAAATTTTATATGTTGAATTAATTTGAAAAGAATTATCAGAAATTCCTAATATCCTTAGTATTAAAATTCAAATCTAAATAAAAGATGTTCCTCTTCAAATGTATAATTCACTTTTTTGCCACTCTTAAATTGAACAATGAAGTTGTTTTTTAACAAATAAAGTCTAATAGTGAAAAGGAAAGTACATATTTTTTTTTTTTTTTTTTTGAAAATGTCATTATCCTCAGTCTTGGAAACACATATATATGAATAATAAATAATGTAGCACATGATAATTATGTTTGTTTCAGTAATATCCAAAGTTTTTTAAAAAGGGCAAGGCATGTTATTGAGTTTAAAACTTTAACCTCCTTTGGTATGGGATACATAACTCAGTAGCTACATTTTAATAATATAGCATTATATGATAAAACATAATTAGTCGAATTCAAGTTTATTTATCAATCTCGTTTAATAAATGAGCCGAGCTTGCAAATTTCATTATCAAGTTAGCTCGTGAACGTGTTCAGCAATAGAAAACAAGTTGCAATTTTTTTAACTCACAATTATAAATAAGTTGAAATTGAGCTTGAAATTTTTTAAACAAGGTGATCAGTCATAAATAAAATTATTTTAAATTATTAAAAATTAACTTAATATGTTAATAAATATTGAATTATTAGAAATTTAATTTGTTGTTAAAATTTTAATATGTTGATTAAGAAAAGAATTATCAGAAATTCCTAATATCTTAGTATTAAAATTCAAATCTAAATAAAAGATGTTCCTCTTTCAATTGTATAATTCAACTTTTGCCCTCTTAAATTGAACAATGAGTTGTTAACTTATAGTCTATAGTGAAAAGGGAAAGTAGCATATACCTAAAGTCAGTTAGAAATCAATTCATCAAATTAATTCTGAAAGAATTAATTGAAACATGTGATATTATTTTGGTGAAAGTTTCACTGAGATGTACATTATATAACACAAACTGATTCACATTTGTTAACAAGTTAAAAAACCTTTGTCCTAAAGTCTATGCAAGCATGTGTTCTTTTTTCATATATTCACATGTGTGTGTTAATAAGGACAATCAAAGTGTGCTTTCATTGTCTTGCTTAACATTTCCCGCAGTAATTAGTACAACTTCACTAAATTATTAGTAAGGGTAAAAACTTTTTTTTTTTTATTATTATTATTGTTATTGCAAAGTTTGATGGACCGAAATAATACTTCGGACTGCGTAATAAGGATAAATCTCCTCTGGACTCAACAAATTAGTGAACGAGAGGACTTAAACTTAAGATCTATCACTCCTAACATAAGTGAGAAGATTAACCAGACTACACTCTTTAATATGAAAGGCTCACGTGTTGGGTCACTTTTTGCATATCTATCTCCAACAAAATTCTTGATCCACAAAAAAGTTACATATATATACAAATATATCATATTAATGGAAAGCCCATGATGCCAACAATTTGGCCAAGATGGTACAAATATAATTCAAGAGATATTGGTATATTTCAGAATCTTGATAAGGCAGTTGGAATGCATATATACCACACAAAAATTTCTTCAAAAAGGCCTGCAATTTTTCAGGAATTCTATAAAATATATAGAGCTTGAATTGGATTTTTGATAGCATTTGGACCAAGAAATTTAACTTTTGAGCAACCAGCACATGTTTTACCCTTCTATTTTAGTGAATAATCCATGTTAAATAGGTATTGATACCTCAGAATGTCATTTTTATAATTATTACTGTCACATTACTTTACGTGATGAGGATATTTAACCTAATGATAAATAAAAATATTATAAAGTTATTTAGTGTGCTTAATTCAGTTTATGGTAACACTTCAAGAATAATATTCTCAAATTACATCAAATTTTAGTTGTCTATTTATGTAAACTTTTTATAATTTATTAGGAGGTCGAATGTTCGCAATAGGCTATACAACGGGGGTAGTGTTCCTTTCGGCTCATCAAATTAATGAAAATTTTTACGATTGAGAAAATTTGAATTCAAAACCTTCCACTCCTCACACCAATAAGAAGAACAATCAAACTATATCTAATTGATGTATTAATTATGTAATCTTTTAGTTTCGAAATTTTATAATTTTTTATATTTTGATCTGATCCTGAACAAGTGTGCTCTAAGTACACTTAACGAAATTATATCATTATAATTATTTTAGAAAAAAAGATTTATTTCAATGCATAAAGTAATAGTATTCTTAATAAAAAAAATTATAAATTAAATAATTAAAATGACAATGTGGATCAAATGATTTTTCCCGATTTTAAGCAATGGTGTACTAGATAATAATGACAACAGTCCCAAAAATCTCATACGTACACTGGTGTTTCGTGGTTAAGCACATGGGTAATTTATTTACATGGATGTCACATTCACATCAACAATATCCAGCCACTGCATATTTCATCAGCTCAACAATTGAATAGCTGACCTTATAGATTTTCACATTTTAATTAGAGTTTTGCATTTAATAAATATCGATTAACAATCGTAATTTTATATTTTGAATAGCTGACCTTATAGATTTTCAATCGTTTAAAAAATATAGTTGACTCCCGCTAATTTAACTGCCTATTAATCTTTAAAATATATATATTTTTAAATATTAAACGTTAATATAATATTTAATTGTTGTTAGTTATTAACAACTAATTACAATTGCTAAACTAAAAATAAAGCAAGTAATAATGTTCTAATTCAAAGAATAAAAATACAACAGAAAATTCACAAAATATATGGAACTAGGTCTTGCTCTCTCTACTGACATCATATTAAAATTGGGAGTTATTCTCTGAAAAAATAACAGAATAATAACTGCTGCAAATGGTGAAGCTTCTTCTCTATATCCACTATTTTACAAAGTTATTATTTTGACGTTGAAATCAATTAACAGAATAGCTGCTGATTTATATTTTTTATTAAATCAATTCTAAGTGAAAGATTTAATATTATATTTTTTTAGTTGCAGTTTCATTATTTAAAAGAATATAAATTTTTTTACTTCGTTAAAAGATCAGCAAACACCGTTAATTATTAATAGTAAAGTTCTTTGTTTGGTCTATATGTTTATTTGTAGTTCTTAATATTATTATTAATGAATTATATTTAAAAAAAAATGAATATATCGATATTAACTATTATATAAATGTTTCAACAACCGAATGACCAAAATTTAATTCCAAGCATTTTAAATTGTATCAGAAATTATTAAAGCAGATGATGAATTAATTTCAATTTTCATTATTTTGTTGTAAAACTAGCCCACTTCTGCAATGTCAGCACTTTCTGTCTAATATCATTATTTCAACTGTTAACAAAAATATTATATTTCTTGTAAAATTTGAATGAATTCTTATAGTGAGGTGGAAGTAATATTCGGGTGAAACTCGTTCGATCATAGTAAATCCTGTTTAAGTAACTCGTGATATCCAATTTTTCTAAAATTTGGATTTTCGCAAAATTCTAACACTATAAATGCAAATTATAATTAAAAAGTAGTATGTTATAGAATTAAACTTAATTATTTTTTGAGAAGTGATTATAATGATTTAGGCAGAGGGTAGAGAGTAAATTTATTTTCTGAGCAGTAAGTTTTTAAATATAATGTTGGGGCAGGACAAAGAAGAGTGGGGGGTCCAAAAAAAAAAAAAAAAAAAAAAAAACCAAAAAAAAAAAAGAAAAAAAAAAAAAAAAAAAAAAAAAAGAGATATAAGGTTACTGATGGGAACTATATAATGTGTCGTTTGGTGTTAAATGTATATCTAAACATTTACACTATCATGGAGAAAAGAAAAGGACTATTTATCAGAAATGGACAATACTATCTTAAATGAAAATCTGCCCATAGCATAGCATAGCATGTTTCCCCTTTTGATTTAGAAGAGAGGATATTGGAATTCTAATATTAATCTTAATCATGAAATCGCTAGACTTTTGTAAGATTAATAAAAAGATTAATTGATTTCGTGTGAGTTCATACATTATATTATATTTTTTAAGAAAAATGTTTTCTTTCAAAATAATTTATTTTCCGTTGTTTGGTTGTAATATTAAAAATTAGTTAAAAATGTTATAAGATCACAAAAATATCTATAATAATAGAAATTTTTTTTATATTTTGAAACTTTTATTATGATTTGATTTTGGAAAAAGAATATTTCATTGAGTAGCCATAAAGATCTCTTACCGTAAAAAATAAATTTTTTAGAAGAAAGGTAAGCATAAGCTTGCAACCTCGGTCGGGTTGGGCTACTTGGGTTTGGGTTGCGTGGGGATCTGTCTTACTCGGGCCAATCAGCAACTTGAAACCCAAATCCATTTCAGCATATATATATATATATATATTATGGGACGAAGTATTATTGAATTTTTAAATGTTTAACACTTCATTTTTTTTTCCTAAACATTATTCTTACGTTTATAACTAAAAATCCTAAATCTTAACAATTATCTATTATTTTTTTATCTATTATTTTTTCTAAAATTATTTATTGCCAATGAATGAAGATGCAATTATTAATATTAGAATAATTAAATAAAAATATTGTAATTTTCTTTAATTCAATGGAGGCTTTTTAAGGGCCAAAGGACAATTACAGGCAATACAACAGGGGGTAGCCCTTCTGTTGGCTCACCAAATTGGAGAAAACAACTGTGGTCTAGAGGACTTAAACTTGAGACCTCTCATTCCTTACATGAATGAGAAAACTAACCAGACCACCACTTGATTGACAAAAAAGAGATTTATAATTTAGTCACAATATTTTGTTATAATTAGATGATTTAATTTAGCCATTCAACAAAACCTTAAATGATAGATAAGTGATTAAATGAAATAAAATGCAATTTAATCGGAATATTATATTATAATTAATTGATTTCATTGTTTCATTAATGACAACATAAAAAAAAAAAAAAAAAAAAAAAAAAATTGTTTCATTAATGACAACATTAAAAAAAAAAAAAAAAAAAAAAAAAGTTTAAACTCAAGACTAAGTGGTTCAGAGGAATTTTTTTGAAGTCATTATATTTCAAAAAATCAGTTTTAGTCCTGTTGATTGGGTAATTAATTCCATCTTAGAACATGTCAAAGCAAAAAGAATCAGAAGAGTCCAAACGGAGAAATCACTAAAAAATACCACTAGAAAGCCCGCGACATCTCAATGAAACTATGACTCAAGAACTAATAGGAAGAAATTTACACGTGTTAGTGAGGGACCGGTAATTACCCGAAAAATCATATATCAAACCCACTATAAACCATAAATCAATCACTCATTCTAACTTCTTAAGTTTCCTGCTTGGAACTAATTTTACTTGCACTTCTGTAATATAAAAATTTTAGGAATCTAAAGGTGTTAATAGTTTGATGTTCGAAACTGGAAATAAGCTTTGGTCTTTTTTGAAATATTAGAACTATAGGACTTATGCTCGATGAATAATACAAGTTCTAATTGTTCTTCTATTTTCAGTTATTTCACTATTTGGTTTTTTCTCAGATCTTTCTATCTTTTGAGGCTTGTGAAGCTTAATTTCAATAACTGTCTTCTCACATAGTCTTTTTATATTTAATCTACTTAGATTCCTAAACATAAAATTCCTTCTAAAGTAGTTTATATTGCATAGAAATGCTGAAACAGTTATAATCAATAACTGGACTTTGCAAAGTCTTTCTAATTTTCTACATAAGGCATTGTGGAGGAAGTTCTAATCATAACTTTTCTCACAAGGCATTTTCGTCCACGAATTCAGATTTTTTTTTGTATTTTAGTTTAAATTTTTATTTTTTGAAAATCCATTTCCCCCTCTGGGTTTGGCCATAAACGTACCACATCTTTATCCATCTTACATAGATGAATCTCAAAAGATACCTGAGAGCCTTTACTCTTCATTTCTTCAGTCTTTTTCCTTTTTCTTTGGGTGTTGAATACCCATTTCGAGGCCTGTTATGAGGGAAACCTTAATTAACCAGGGGGTTTCTGTGCGCTTGTCGCCTGCCCAGTCTGCAGCCACTATTGTGGCGTGTGCAACAAAAATGGCTCACGACCTTTCACACAATCACACCCTGTTTGTGCTTTTAAGTCCTGAAATTCCTGATCCGGAAGGGCATATGGTGCGTGCCCACACCTCCTATGGCATCTAGGCTCTTTAATTCAGAGATTCAGAACATCAATAATCAATAAAATGGCCCCCCCTCGATTCGGGATATCCTGCGAATTCCAAACCTTAAATGGTCTTGGATGCGTTCTCGTCCATAAACGATCAAATAAGATTAATAAACAAGTTGAGAAAGTATATGTACGTCATCATTCCATGATAACATCAAGGCCATAATTCTAACTTATGAAAACCTTTAAATTATTCTTTTAATTCATGTTCTTTTAACTTTAAGCACTTTTTTTATTCTATCTTTTAAATTTATGGCCTTTAACTTAAGTACTTATGAATATTATTAACTAATGCCTTCATTTATTAGTTTTTGTAATTAAACAGTGCATCATTTAATACATTTGTGAATGAATTTGAATGGCTAAAATGGGGGCTGATGTATGATTGATCTGTGAATAATGTTATATTGTGTTTTTATGTATGGATTTTTAATTTGCTTTGCTTTTAATGTATATTATGGCAAAATGTAAGAGACCTTAAATGGTCTCATTTGTTTGCTTTGTAATTAATTAAGGGATGGGAAATTTGGAGGGATTGATGGTAAATGTAATTTTAAAAAGATTTAGTTTGTACCCTTCTCTCCTCGCTTCTTTCGATTTTATGTAATTTGTGTTGTAATATTTTGCATGATTCAATATTTTTTCACACATTGCATCAAAAGATTTTACACCTCCAAATTATTAATGGTAATGAGTAATTGTGAATTAATGGATAACCGAGATGGCTGATTTAATCGGGCAATAATGGGTGTCTAACACCTTCCTATATTCGTACCTAACTTCCAGACTCTCTCTCTATTATTATTGGAACTGAGTTCGTGATTCCAAAATAATTGAGAAATTTTCCCATAATAAATATGGCGACTCCTAAAATAGAGAGAGCTCTTACCAAAGTAAGAGCATTTTCCCGAGGATCAATTAAATGGTTAAATATAAGAAAACTGATTTTATAAATAAAATCAATCACAGTCCGATTGATTCTTTCCTTTCTTTGAAAAAATCAAATAAGAAAAATTCTATATCCCTCTCTCTACTCTCTATCTCTTCTCTTTTTCTCTCGTCTTCGTTGGGTTTTTTTTGTTCGTCTGGTCTCTCTCTCTTTCGTCTTCTTCTCTGTGCGCTTTGCGTTTTCTCTGCTCTTACTTATCTAGGGTACGTTCACTCTACTCATGCTTGGCCTCACACGTATCTCAATACTATTATAGAAGTTTTGTGATTTGAGAGCAAATAGTAATTAATATTTTGATGCCATTATCTCTCTTTTAAAGAATTTGGAGTATTAAGAAGATGAAGTTAAGAAGAATAATATGGTTTGAGCAACTTGCTCGACCAATATATCTATAAAAGACCTTATGGTAATCATTGAGTGAATTGATGCTTTGTTAATGAGTTGATAAATTTAATATTCCAACTGATTTTGTCTAAGAATACCTTTTTAAACTAATTATAATTTTAGTTATAAAATATCTCTTATTATCAATCTACTTGCCATCCGAAAGTGGATTGAATCGATAAATGTAAAAAAATCAAAAGTGGAGACAACGAAATATACTATAAATTAAAAAATAAGAAATAGTGAGAAATACAATTTGTAATTATTATTGATGATAATCATATATATATATAATACTAGAATAATATAGATAAATCACCACACATTCAAACACACATAATGAACCCTAATAGAAAAATAGAGTCCTATATCAAACTAAAAGATAGATCTCCAACCTTACAATTTTAAATATAAGGACTGTCTAACTGGATATATGACATCCATTAATTCAAAGGCAGACCTTCTCTTTATTATTTAACAAATTTTTTGAGAGATTATTTATTTTAGCTAGCATTGAATGGATGTGTATTTAAAAATTTATTTTTTAATACTTAAATAGATATTAAGATTTCGAATTTTTCTATATCTATTTTATCTAATATCTAAATTGCAGTATATACAGACACAAACGATCATAATTAACTGCTCCTATTTACTTATTTTTTTTCTATGAGATACAATCTTTTTTATTGAAATTTTGGTTATCTAAATTTCTTTTAGTTTTATTTGAATTTATTTTGACTGATAAATTACTTTGTGGTTCTCCATGAGTTGATGTAAAAATAGGAAGAATCCATATTTGTATTCTCCTCCGTCCCATTCCTCTTAAATTTCTCTTAGATTATTGGACATATACCGGCCTTGAAAATTTCTCTAAAATTCTTTAACAAACAAAGTTTCAAAATGAAAATCTAAATATATTTGTAAGTTATTAAAAAATTAATATAAAAACTGCAGCATATTAACACACTGCACAATATAGAATCAAATAAGAAACAAAATGGAATGAAAAAATATTTTGGGCACTGTTTTTTTCATAACATTTTCATCTTATTTACAAATTAGAAGTTCTGACAAAATCTAATTAAAAGTAATAATAATACACTTATTTAATTAATATAAATAGTACGTAAACCACAGTTTATATGCCAACTAAGTGTCTGTTTGGGTAATATTACTGTTTTAACGGCTGTTAGGCTATGTAGAGTTGAGTTTTATTATTGTTGGGTTAACTTTAGGCTAATAATGATTATATAGGCGGTTTAAGTTAGAAGTGTTTAATAAAAAAATATTAATTAATTAGGCACTGTTTAAACGTAAAAGAGATAAGCAAAAGGATATTAGTAGTGTACTTAACTATATTAACATGAAATGAATAAAAAAAGATATAAAGCTTAAATTAACATGAATTTACAGAAAAAAAATAAATGATATATTGTCAAAAAAAGAAAATAAATAAAAGACTAATGAATTAACGCTAAATAGGTAAACATTATAGTATTTAATGTTCATAAAAGTATTCTTTAAACCTAAAAGCTATCTAAAAAATAAGCTAACGTTAATAAAAATAACATAAACCACTCAAAACTATAAATTAACGAAATAGTAGCTAAGTGTATAGTTGTTCTCTCAGTCTTGTAAAAAAGGGGAAGGGAGAGTGCTCTCGAGTTAAATAAAAAATTATCACAATCTAGTGAGAGACTAATGAGAAAACTAACGTTTCCTATTAAGAAAATAATAATTAATTGAGCTAAATGGCATTTTATTATTTAATATATTTTTATATGTCTATTTAAATAACAAACAATATAAATGAATATAAATAAGTAATACTTAAGGGCGAGGGTTATTGAAAATAATGCTAAAAATTTAATAAAGAATAAAAAATTAAAAATAACTATAATGAAAAAAGAAAAGGATTATATTTTGATAAAACCAAAAAAAAATTAATTATATTTTGGAATTATAAAAAAGGGCTAATTTATACACCATTTTTTAGATAACCGCTCGTGTTTCTAGAAGCCTCTTAGTTAGAAGCAAAAATAAGAAAAACAACTCGGCCCCAATTGACGCACCAATACAGATAAAGAATACCACATCAAGAAGAAGCAATAAATTCAATCACCAAACTCAACTATGATAAAAAGAAGAAACCTACAAAATCAAGAAATTGATTTAGGCATGGGACGACTAGGCATTGGGAAAGAAAGTCAATGAATTCAACGGTTCGACCGTGAATTTCTCATCTTCTATATCGAAACTCTTGCTGGCCGAGGTTAGATAGCAAGCAACGGATAATGGCCGGAGAAAGGTTAAGGCAGTCTGAAACTCTCACTGCTGTACCCATTCCGTCCAAGAATTGCTAAAGAGCCTTTGTTTCCTGTCACTCAGTAGGACAGACTACGCCCTGACAAAAACCATATCCATCGTTTCTGGCTAAGAAAGAATGGTCATATACCTATATTCCACTTATCTCTGACATGACCAATTAACAACCAATGTACAAGAAAATCCTATAGGATTCTGAATTGGCTAAAGCACTCCATTCTGCTTCACAGAATGGGGGCTGTCTTTCAGGTACTCTATTTTTCTTTTCTATTAGTACATCAAAGAAGAACCCAGTGACATATTGTATAAAAACCCGGAAAAAAAAAAAAAAAAAAAAAAAAAAGTTTAAACCTCAGATAAGTGGTTAGAGGAATTTTGAAGCATTATATTTTCAAAAATCAGTTTAGTCTTGATTGGTAATTAATTCCATCTTAGAACATGTCAAGCAAAAAGAATCAGAAGAGTCCAAACAGATCACTAAAAAATCCACCTGAAGCCCGCACTCTCATGAAACTGACGCTATAGAAGAATAAGGAGTGAGGACCCCAAACAAATCCATAAATCAAATCACATTTCGCCACGTCATAAAGTCCTAGTGGGCCCCAATAAATACAGACCAAAACCCTCAAATGCTCTCTTTTCCTTTACTGCTACTATACAAAACCTGCCAGTGCAAATCCAGTCACTCTGCCAAATTCCAAACAAGAGTTACAAAACCCATTTGAGTATATCTTATAAACATTTCATTTCATATATAAAATTAGAAAATAGATTGATAAACCTCTGCTCTTCTTTGATAATTATTATCTCCATGTATGCATATTTGATATTTCCATATTCATAGATCTTTCAAATATATTTTAATTTTAATTCTTTTCTGGATTTCTTGATTTCTTGTTGTTTTTCTTTTTCTTTTTGGTGAAGGGTTTTGATTTCTAGTCATGTATGCACGAAATATTAGAATTGTTAATTTATTAGTAATTTCTTTCTTTTAGTTTGAGTTCAAAGTGTTTTTTTTTTTTTTTTTGAGTTTCAAAAGTGTTTTTTTTTTTTTTTTGTGTGTGTGTGGTGTGTGGTGTGTTTGTGGTTTTTAATTTATACGAATGAGGATGTTCAACAAGTTTCCAGAAATTTTTAAAATTTTTTTTTGGTTTAAACTAATTCTCAAAATATATGAATCTCAAAAAAATAATATATATAATTTAATTAATTCATTACAGTTGAAATGTATGGATCATCGAGGGAGAAAGCCATTGATCAGAGGAAGATTTGATAAACCATTGATTGAAGGAATTGTGGGGTTATCAGATCCTGTAATGGGGCTGTTCATCAAAAAATGGTGGTGGGTGGAAATTCAAGAGATATTTAAGCAATTAATAAATTCTCTATATGTAAAAACAATGTTTATTAAAACATTTTTACATATTTTTTTATGCTAATTGAGGAAGTTTTTTAGCGCTTTCATTTTTCACTAAAAAATTTTTTTTTTTTTTTTGTGTGTGTGTGTGTGTGTGTGTTGTGTTTTTATTTATACGAATGAGGATGTTCAAAGTTTCCAGAAATTAATTTTTGTTTAACCTAATTACTCAAAATATCATGAACTAAAAATATATATATATTTATTAATTCATTACAGTTGAAAATGTCTGGATCATCGAGGGAAAGCCATTGTCAGAGGAGAAGAATTGATAACATTGATGAAGGAATTGTGGGTTATCAGATCTGTAATGGGGCTGCATCAAGAAATGGTGGTGGTGGAATCAGAGATATGTAAGCAATTAATAATTCTCTATATGTAAAACAAATGTTTATTAAACATTTTTACATATTTTTTTTATGCTAATGAGGAGTTTTTGCGCTTTCATTTTTCTAAAGTATGATCAGTTCTGTGGAAGGGTTAGCTGATGAAGGTGAAGAGATGGAGAATAGAGGAGAATTAGGGTTAGAGCCTGAAATAAATCCACAGGTAATTAACCTTAATTACAAGATATGAAATGTTTCTTATAGTTTGTAAGATCTTGTGATTGTTAATTAATTTTCATTTCTTGAAGAAGCATTGACTATCAGAAACCCTAAAACCAGCAATTCCATTTTTTCTACTGCCTCTAGATTCAATTATTAGCTTGATTTTGTGATTTTATGCTTTTTTTTTTTTCAAATTACAGGCTGATTATATAATTCCAAATAATGAAGAAAATCCCTTCCCTTCACCAACTTCTTCTCAATCTCCACAACATTCTCCTCAAAGTGTAGTTGACTCAGTATCATCTTCAAGCATGCCTGTAGAAATTAACCGAGCAAGCGATCTTTTAATGGCGGTATCACTTGCTGCTGAGCCAAACAAGATTAAAATTAGTGAGCTTGCTAATTCAGCCATGGAAGAGCTGGTAAGAAAGGCTTTTGGTGGAGATTTGTTATGGCAACGACAAGTAGATAGCGATATTGAGAGACTAAATGAAGCTGAATATATAAGGGAATTTCGCGCATTTGATGCAAGTCTTGAAGAGATAATGAGAATGATCGAAGTGGGTGATCCTCAATGTTTTGCAACCCTAGATGGAAATTACGATTTTACTTGTGCATTTCAACAAAAACCTACATTACCGCGAGAAATTGAACCGGGTGCTCTTCAAACTGAAGCTTCAAGAGAAGTAGGGTTTGTGAAAATGAATGCTACTAGTATTGTTGAATGGCTAATGGATTTGGTAGGTTCTTTTTTAAATACTATTTGAATAAAGTTGATATACTTGTAATGTGAAAATATATTTATTGAATATTCTTGTTTTTTCTTGATTGTTTGAATACTGTGTTTTGATGATTAAACAGAATCAATGGTCATTAGCATTTTCTAAGATTGTCTCAAGAGCAACCATACTTGGAGTTTTATCAACAGGAATGTCTGGAAGCTATGATGAGACATTACAAGTGGTAAACTACACTATTTTGATAATGATATATGTTGCCTTTCATTATTAATACATCAAATGAATATATAGATTACAAGAAGAGATCAATCTTATGTAAGTTGAGATTTTTGAGGTTTTTTTACTTAACATTTACGAGTTAGGTTGGGTGTATTTGGGGGTTCGGATTTAAAAACTTAAAAATGTTAAGTTTTTCTTAAATATAAATTAATAAAATAAACATATATGCTGATAAAAAAAAATATAGATTTCATTCAAGAAAAAATTTATTTTCTTACCACATAAATTTATAAGAGTGAAGTTATTGCATTACTCTTTAAATGAAGTAGAATTTAGATAGTGTTGTTTGATTATGTTCTTCTTTAAATCTATTCTTATGTAAAATTTCTCTTTTAAGTCATTTGGTTAGTAGCCCAAATAATTATGTATTTTCCTCATAAAATACGAGATAAGTAATTTAATTAAATTCTGATAGATTTTTCTCTTTTTAAAGTTCTCGATATATAAAAAGAAGTTTTCATTCTAAATTTGATATATATATATGAGAAAAAGAAGTCTCCATTCTAAATTATTATTGATTCCAAAAATATTTAGTTTCATCATTCAATGAAATATGTGAGAGCAAGAGATAGAACATCTTATATTTGAGTAAGGAAACTTTTTTTTTCCATTTAAATAAATGCATATATCTTCTTGTATAAATGCATATAATTCTTTCAGATGAGAGCAGAATTTCAAGTGCCTACACCACTCGTTCCTATTCGAGAGTGTCAATTTGCAAGGTACTGTAAGCAAGTAGGGTCTAGCACATGGGGAGTAGTCGATGTATCATTGGAAGATTTATTCCCTTATCCAATATTAAAATTTAGAAGAAGGCCTTCAGGTTGTCTGATCGAAGAAATGTCGGATGGGAATTCTAAGGTGAGACCTTTTAATAATATTATATTTAACTAAGTCTTGTTTGTTTAATTATGTTTAATTAATATTAATTGTTGCTATATATAGGTTACTTGGGTTGAACATGTTGAAGTGGATAATACACTTGTTCATAGAATATTTCAGCCACTAGTTCTATCTGGTATTGCATTTAGTGCAAGAAGATGGGTTGCCACTCTAATTCAACATTGTGAATGGGTTGCTACTGTAATGTGTCGAAATGTTCCTCTCCCAAATGGAGGTAAAACTATTACTCTTAAATACTTTAAAATAATTAAATTTTGGCGTATCGGTTCAGTTAGGACATGAATATCATCTCTAAAACTTACAAATATGGAATGTTTCGTGCATTGAATCACCTTTTATTTAAAATTTGAGATAAAATTTAATCTTTTATGTTGCACGAATCATATATGTTGTGATACATGACATTTGTTATATTGTTTATGATATTGCAATACAGGATTAAAAAGCCAAACTGGGAAAGAAAGGTTGTTAAGGCTAACAGAAAGAATGATGAGAAGCTTTTGTGTAGACATTAGTGCTTCTACTAGTAATTTTTGGATGCCATTACCTATAAGTAGAGCAGAAGATTTTAGGGTTATGACCAAAACCATTACTCCTTCTCCTGCTTCTCCTACTACCTCAATAGCCTTCGCATCTTCTCTATGGCTTCCAGCTCCACCAAGGAGCATATTTAACTTTCTCCGTCGCAGCGATTCAAGAAATAAGGTAACTAATTAAAATCTTTATTAATGGAACATATGCATTTCAATTTCAATTTGGTGCACTACATAAATGTTCAATTTGGTGCATTACATAAATGTTTTCCTTTGCAGTGGGATTTGCTTTCTCGTGAGCTTGTAATTCGAGAACTTACATACATAATCAAAGGAGACAATCCAGAAAACCGAATCTCAATCTTGCAAGCAAATGTAAGTAGTAATTAAATACAATTTCCTATAAATTATGCTTAATTAATTAATTAACATGCATTAACACACGAACTACTACTTAATTAATTATTTTGCAGTCTGATCCAAACCGGATTGAAATATTATACTTGCAAGAAAGCTACAGTGACCCAACCGGTTTCTACATTGTTTATGCACCAATGGACGTTATTTCCATGGCTACATTAGTAGATGGAGGAAATCCAGATTATGTGAATATTTTACCATCTGGGTTTGTTATACATCCAAGTCATAAGCCAATTACGAGTAATTATAATGGACATGGACATCAAGTTGATGGAAGTGTTCTTACGCTATTTTTTCATATTCTTGATGGTTGTTCAACAGAAGATAGCATATATATTCCTCGGGAATCTCTTGATACTGTTCACAGAATCCTAACAGAAACTTCTGTTTTGATTAAGGATGCTGTTGTATCTGGTGATAATCCGTAGAACTATGTTTTGGTCATTTTTAATCTTCTTTTGCCCCTGGTAAGTCTCTTATCCCTCATTATTTTCAATAGCTAATGAGTTTTGATTCGCTAGAAATAAAATCAAATTCAGAATTGAGAAGTTGCATTTATTTCCGAATTTGTGCCTAATTAACCAGAATTTTTCTAGGGTAGGGTTTAGCATGATATGCAGAAGGCGTGGTTAGGGTTTGCAAAAGTTTTCCTAGATAAACTGTATAATGAGTTATGAATTACTGACATTTTAGTTTTAGATCATACACATTTAAATCAGACATGACACCACAAACACTATTATTCTTATAAAAATTAAAACATAATGCTAAACTTTGTTGAACAAATATTGGACATTAAATGATTTATGAAAGTGTTCGATACTGCATAGTTTTATAAAGAAAACTTTAGGTTACTGAGGTTTCCATACCTAAAATGTGAAAAGATTTACATGCAATTGGTAATTAAGATGTCAAGTTAAACTGTAAATTTTGTCAATCTTAATTACTACTGTTTTTCTCTTGTTATTACAGTAAGAAAGCAAATGAAAGATGGAGCAGGAAGTGTAAATGACACAGTGTACTGATGAATGAAAAATCTTTTGGAAGACAGATTAGGGTTTTAAATGCCCTAAAGAAAACAGTAACAAAGACAAAATAATAAGAGGTTGTAAATATAGATATTCTCAAACAACTTTAAAACCCTGGTGGTGTTTGTGTATTTAAATGTAGTAATTAATTTAATAATGTTGTCTAATTCTAGCTGTTGTACTTTGAAGACGAGCTGGTTATAACTGATAAGGCGAACGTTGAATTAGCAAATTTAAGGAAAAAAAAATTAGAAAGGATATTGAAAAATTTTCAAATGCACCAGCCGGGAATCGAACCCGGGTCTGTACCGTGGCAGGGTACTATTCTACCACTAGACCACTGGTGCCTGTTGGGAAGTCGCTTCATTGTAGCACTATAGAAATATTAAGCTCCATTAGGTAATACTTTGCAAAATATTAATATTTTTCATTTATGAGATCATTTATTTCACATTTACAGAAATTTTATATTTTAAAATTTTATTATCTAATATTAAAATTTTATTATCTAATATGAAAAGTGATACACTTTTCATCGTCCTAAATTATCGGTGACTATAACTGACAAGTGAATTAATAAATGTATTTTTTTCAAGGTTATAACAAGTTTGTTTATAGTCAAAAAAAAAAAAAAAAATTAAAATTTTCAATGCACCAGCCGGCGAATCGAAACCCGGGTCTGTACCGTGCAGGGTACTATTTCTACAGCCACTAGACCACTGGTGCCCTGTTTGGGAAGTCGCCTCATTGTAGCACTATAAGAAATATTATAAGCTCCATTAGGTAATACTTTGCAAAAAATATTAAATATTTTTTTCAATTTATGAGATTCATTTTATTTCAACATTTACAGAATAATTTTAATATTTTAAAATTTTATTATCTAAATATAAAAATTTTTTTATTATCTAATATGAAAAGTGATACACTTTTCAATCGTCCTAGTTAATTAATCGGTGACTAAAACTGACAAGTGAATGTATAAATGTATTTTTTTCAAGGTTATAAAAACCAAAGTTTGTTTTATAGTCAATAAAAAAAAAAAAAAAAAAAAAATAAATTCCCTCTTTTGAAATGAAAGCCTTAAAAAAAAAAAACCAATTTAATTTTTCTTGACCTAGAAAAATAATTTTTTGTTTGATAGATTAATTTAATTGAGCACCGCACTAAGTTAAAAAAAACATTAAAAAAAATCTAAAAAATATTTGTCAAAAAAATTAAAAAAAAAAAAAAAAAAATTCCTCTTTTGAAAATGAAAAGCCTTTTAAAAAAAACAATTTAATTTTTCCTTTGACTAGAAAAATATTTTTTGTTGATAGATTATTTTGAGCACCCTAAACATTAAAAAAATCTAAAAATATTTGTCAAAAAAATTATTTTTCGAAAATAAACTGGACCTTCAAAAATGATTTTAAAATTTTTTGGCAATTGACTTGATATAAGAATACAACATAAGAGGCATTAAAAATGGATTTACTACATCCAATCCAACCGCTGGATTTTTAATAATTTTAAAACATATCATCGAGTCCGTGATTATATGCGAATGAACGATTGTTAATGAAGTCAATATCAGTCGGAATAGTCAAAAGATTAACAGGTCTGTAAATAGCCCTTATAATATGGAACTCTTTGCTTATTCAAAGTATGATATGATATGTAACGCAAAACAAATGGAAATATACATTATTCAGTTCCATGACAAAAGAACTATCTTCATCCTCTTTCTAGGAGACAAAGAATAAGAAATAACAAACATTTTCTAATGCTAGAATTTGAATTAAGTTATTAAAAAAAGAAAAATAAAACATGCATTCTATTTTGAACAAGGAGCCATCATCTTTTTGGAAGGACATCTGCAAAGGAAAAATCGTGGAAAGGTGGACCTGCAACAAGAATGAATATTTATCAGAAACAATTTGTTATGTATATATCAAATTTCAGACTTCTAACCTTCCTGTTGGCCAAGAATGTAAAATGGAATGTGTGCAATCATCTTTGTGCCTCCTTCACTCCAGTTAACGGTGCCAGGCTTCTGCATGTGTCCATGTGGAGGTCTTGAAGTCCCAAAAATGGATAAACTAATAGCAGGTTCACTCAATAATCCCAAATAATCACGAGCACGCCTCCAGACTCTTGAATCCGAGATTCGAGATCGAGCTACCTGGGGATGTAAATCCAGTTACTATGATATTTGACAACAGGAAAGTTTTAGCAAAGATTCTATCAAAAATTTTAAACAGACCTTCCCCAAGGATACACGTGCCCTTGGTAACAATTCACGGTGACAAGTGGCAAGTTTTGTAATAGCTGTTACAACAAAACATAGAAGCCTTGATTGTGACAACTTTCTGGAATTTTCACCATTAGAGCTAAGAGCCGACTCCCTGAGGCCGAGGCGACTGACCAAATGCATGAGGAAAAATAAAATCAGCAAACGATAGCCAATTGTATAGCAAAACCTTAAGAGGTAATACAGAAAGCACAATTGAAAATCATACCTAGATGATAGGTTTTCATACAAAAGTAGCTCTAAATTCTCAAAGAGCTCGCGAGCTGCATCTTTGTGAGACTCACCACCCCCACCATGTTCCCCAATGGCCCAGCACAACTGCAATGCCAATTCTGTCTACGAAGAATACATATAAAGTGAAGATTTATCAAAATAAGATTACGGTATCTATTCCTTGGAAAGGAAAGCCTAAGGTGATTTTTCTTAAATACAACTTTAGTCAGCTAACCTTTGCAGGGCTGTCATAAGCTTCCCCAAGCCTGTCCATTATAGGTTTCTGCAAAAATGCAATAAAAAGATTCTCAGAAAAAAAAAAAAAAAAAAATTCTATAGAGAAATATTAACATGAGGCTATAGAAATGGTGGTAAGTGAAACCCATAATCAATAAATTATTCCTTCCTTTAAAAGTAGACAAGGCTTATAATAACTCTGAAAAAGCCAATCAAGCAACATTATCTGTTTGGCTTCTCACGGAAGATCTCTAAACATTAAGATTTTGTTGGAAACGAAGTTGTAGCATGAAAAGAGAACTCCAATACTAAAAATGACACCGAAGTAAAATTTGTCATTCCAGAGGTACTTCCGAGTTTTATATCATCTGAAACAGAAACGTTTCATTTTGTGGAGCCCTATGGAGACACCATGTAAAATGCCCACTTTGACACTGCTAATTGTACCAAAATAGCTATTCCATTATACACAACGTAAGGTCTTTGTGACTGACCTTCCATGGACTATTAATTGATGCCCAAAGGTTATTACTTCAAAAACAACAAAACTAACATTATGCACACAAGTAGATGTTGTCAAAATAAAACCTTCAAGAGAGCAATAAAATTTGGGGATCGTTGAAATGCAGAAAGCATGAACTCCAAAAGCCTCTTGCGGACCTGCAATCAAATAATAACTGAGAAGCATAAGTCACCATGATCCAAACATTTTGCTGCAGTAATGGATTCAGCATGGAAACATGAAAAGAAAAAATGAGTATTACAAATCAAAGTGCAGTTCCACAAGAAAACGTCCAAAAGAAAACTTTAATTATTGTCAAATATAAATGCACCTCATAAGTGAATCTTTTTTCTGGGAAAATTGTGTCGTTTCTGGACATAATTAGAGGAATCAATGCGCAGATTAAAGCTGCAAAGAACGGAACAATTTCAGTATGGGCATCAACTTAGAAGGCAAATGGATAGTCCATTTTTAATTAGAAAAGAACATGCGTTCTGCAGCAAATTATAATGCCACAGAAT
Organism: Jatropha curcas; assembly: GCF_014843425.1. The sequence goes on from NW_023590816.1 coordinate 1,760,949, forward strand.
ATTAATATGATGATATTGAGCAAAGAAAACTCAGGAAAGATGTAAACGTACAATCATTAACCTCATGTGAAGCTATAGCAAAATACATGTCAAGGAGCTGTGGGGTTATTTTGAGTATTTGCTTTAGCCTATCAGACTGAGGACTATTGACTGTAGCCTGCAAAATTGCAGCCATCCCGGGAGAAGTCCAGTGCCGCTCCTGAAACACAAAATTTATTAAAAATTGAAGATTGACATGCCCAAAAAGCATGTCCGATAATAACTGTAAGATCTTTATCAAGGATTGATTAATTGTATAGTTTTCAAAACATAAATACTTTCAACTTCGAATTTCACAGAAAAAGAACTACATGCTAAAAAAAGACAGATAAAGCAAATCAAAATCTAAATTCCTTCAAAGGAAAGGAAATGAGTAAAACTCAGGAAAGTGCTCCTCTTTTTAATAGGGGTAGCAACAAAGAGAAAACTTAGATAAAATAGAAAGAAAGGAGAAAAAAAGGTGGAGTATAAGATGCTCTTCACAGAGAGAACAAGAAAAAAAAACTGAAGAAAAAAAAAAGACCCTCTTATCTTCTTGTATACTAGCAAAAAATACACAGAGAGACCAAATGACAGCTATAGAGAGTCTAGCAATATATTTCCTCAAAAAGAATCACTTCTCCCTTCTATTTAGCAGTGACAGTTTGACTGAGCATTCTAGAATTGGCATTTATCCATTGGCAAGATAAAAATGAGATAGGAGCCACAAGGGACCATACAGCAAGCCCATCATTTTCATCCTTCAAAATTTCAAGAAACACAGTATCAGCTACATCTATTCTGCTGCTATCCTCAGATTCAGAATCTGCCCCACCATCTCCTATGGTTGAACCGGTATAAGCTTCATCCATGAGTGCAAGTAGCATCTGCATCCAGATATAATTGATTATCCACAGGTGTACAACCTGCTTTTGCTTCAAATTCAAGTAGTCATAAAAATAACCTCAGGAGCTGTACTCTTCTGGATCAAGGCTATGCTGTTTCCAATAAGTGGTCCTGAGCTGCGTTCTACCTTTTCTAGTGCCACTACCAAAACTAGTACAGACATAACGATAAATGTCAAATTTCACATAACTAATTTAAGACGAAATCGAATAAAATCAGATCACTAAATACGATACTTAAGCACATTCAATTATCTAGATCAAACAATTTCACTGAAATAACTGCCATAGAAAAGAAAAGGATGCTGATTTCAGAAATCACACTTGAAAACTTGTTCTTTTAACAGAAGAGAGAGAGAGAGAGAGAGAGAGAGAGAGAGATTTTGAGGGAGAAGTTACACTACAACCACAAGAACTACCTACAGCTGGTTCTATATATGCAGGCAAATATAGATACATAAAGATAATGAGAAATTAAACCCTACTCAATGGAATCTTATAGACACTTTTAAACAGGTGATAGAATAGAACCTACACAGCTCAGAAACAGATCACTTTATCAATCATATATACAAATTAGATCACATAAATGTGATAAAGCATTAAGTGAACAGAATCTTGTAGACACAAAGATAGCCAGCCAGATAAACTTACTAGGCAAATCCACTAAGGATGGAAACAATGGAAGAAATGAGCCAGGCGATATCAAGCATGGAAAAACCTTCAGAAATGCTTTTTCTAATCTGAAAACCAAACAGATAAATGACAATTAATTAGCTGATCTGCCACATAGCTGCCACTTATTTCATTTCATTAAATTCATTACCTACACTTCCTTCATATTGTATAAATTCATGCTTTATGAATGGTATCTCCTTGGGACTTTGGTTTGGCAAAAATGAGGAGTGGATGTTGCTACCTTCAGGTGAAAATTGCTATTATTAGCACTCTTTTTTTTTTTTTTCCATTTTAACAGGTGAAGAATTATGTTTTATTTATTTATAGAGTTTTGGGAACTTCTAAATTCATCTTTACTGTATTTCATGTTTTATTAACCAGCACTTCATATAAAAATCATAATTTAGTTAATATATTAACATATTTGTTTTTTAAAATTAAATAGAAGTTGATAATAAGAATTCTATCAAAAATTACAAGAAAATGCAATACTGAGAAATCTTTCCATGACTTCATGTGCAATAAATAGTTTTATTCTTTTTTTTTTTTTTTCACTCTCTTAACTATCTTACTTCAAATAAGATTTGTTAGTTCTTGTAATTTCCAGTCCATAAGTATTCCACATGCACATGTTAATGATATCTGCCTCAAATTGTGACAATCCTGAGACACTTTATCACATGCAGAATCCCTTTAGAATCCATGTAAACACTAATGCCAAACACCTCAAATGAATTACACAAAAGTGATAACTGCTATCTTGAAACTATTAGCTAAATTTGACAAGAATAGTTGCATTATAAGCTGAAATGTATCCAAGTATACAACTCAGTGAGAGCCCATAAATAGTGAAGACTGCATAGAAGCAATCATGCTTTTTAGATTAAGATTATGGTTATGAAAATTGAATTTATAGACTTTTTTTTTTTTTTTCCTAACTACATTTTTCCAATACTAAATAAAATTGTAGAGTGAGTAGAAAACTTACTTTTCTCCATTCCATGCAATCAACTTCAGCAACAAAGGAAAAAACTGCAGAACACATTGTCAAAGTTATATAAAGATATATTAGATGGCACTTTAATCTTCATAGAGCTTTCCACCCATTTATTTATTTATTTATTTTCTGAAGGTATTGGCTGTCTCAAGTCAGCTTTCTCCCGTAGTTAAATATTTAGTATTTGTATTTATTTAGAACATAATAAAACTCATCAATAGAATAACACAACAACAAGCAACTCCTTCTCTGCCCTAAAGATGTACATGGAAATTGGGAATCACATGGCTTTAATGGGACAATAACACGTGAAATATGACCAATATATTTTCAAAAAATCTAAGTATTAAAAGATAACCTATCACAATTTGATGCAGGAAAAAGAGCTGACAGAAATAAAACAAAATGCAGTCAAAATGATTTTGAAACTTCTTTCCCAAAACTAACATACTAAATCTGATACTACAATTTATTATTGTTGACAAAAGATTTTGTAGATCACATTTCATACCTGAGGCAGTAAAGTGGAGAAGGAAGTTAAGAGCTTTTTCTTGTTTGCATTCAGAAAATCAAGAGTTGCTTCTGCAACAACTGGATCTGCAAATTCACTGCAATCAACATTAGAATGAGATGCATGTATGCTGATAATCAAATTATTATATATAAATTAAAAGCACTTAAAATAAGAGAGAGATATTATATTACAAATACCTATCATCAAAGATTATTTCAATTGCATGGAATTAAAATAATGTTTTTCAAAATAACTTTAACAAATTACAGAAAGGCATGTAGTTGTAGTTATGGCCAACAACAACAGTCACAGCCAATGCTACCATGGGTTTGATTAAAATAAATAAGTAAACAATTTGCATCAAAATTAATAAGTAAATAAAGAACAAGAAGAACTTGAACCAATAGGTTAACAAATAATAAAACCAAATATGCATTTGTCATAACTCCCAATACCCGAAACTTAATCATAACCAACCTTAAACAAATATAGCAACTAATAGAGAAATTTGCATAACTTGTATCTAAAAATCCAAAAATCCACACCAAAATTTGCACATTCAGGAAAAAATACATAATAATTTCATCAATCCAACAAATAACAATTCTACTAACAAATAATAGCTGAAGAAATTAACAAAAAGTAGCTTCACAAGCAAGACTTCATGAACTACTCAAAAATTAAATTTTGTTTTCAAACAAAGCTCTGGAGGCTTGAAATAAAGGTGAGGAAATGTTTCTTGGAACAAAGAAGTTAGCTGGAGTGTGAGATAAAGAAGCTGCAGAGATAACCAGGAAGAAAGTGGGGTGGAAAAGCAAGTTTTTGTTGTACTGCCATTGTTATTACATATAACCAATATACACCATATCAGTGATATCTATTTCAAAGGTGATTGCAAAACCACCACACCATCTGGGATGGTAGTGGAGGCACACAATGTAACAGCAAAAACGTTACATGCTAATCATTGTTCAAAACACTTTAAAGGAATTCTCGTGGTCTAGATATTTAGTCATCCAGCAGAAGAACAATTTATTTATCACTTCAATTCCAGCTGTAGGTCCCTCGTTTTCTAAAGGCAACCGAACAAGTAAATGGATATAAATTATTGATCCAAACGAAAATTAAAAGCCTACACTTGATTCTTAGTAAAAGAGCCACAGAGAAGATTTCAAATATCTATCAAACAAAAACATGACTTTAACTCTACACATTTAAACAATAACCGTAAAAATATCTGCATCATTACCGGCTCAAACATGAACGGAAAAACGTCTTTAGACTGGGATCAGCATCATGAAGAACCACCTCACCAAAATCAAGAAAAAATTGAAGAATGGCCTGATTAACAACAAGAAAGAATAAAAGCCATATGACCAAACAGTTAGAGGTACCCACGTTGGTAATTGATATAAAATATGATAATAGAGATTAACGTAATCTCTCCTCTCTTTTTGTGTTACCGTGCAAGATTGAACTTTGACAAGAAAAAGGCCAGGTTGTCATTAACAAAAACAGGAAAAAGAAAAGATGTTGCAGAGAATTGCACCCAATCAGTGTGTAACAACAGAACAGATACATCCAAATAACAAGTACTTAGGTATTATTTTCTTTCAATTCTTATTATCATTCTAATTTTTCTGCTCGAGACTGTTATATAAAACTCATACTCAGTGGAGTTTTGAACTTACTTAGGAATTTCTTTGCTTCTCTATGAAGTCTTGTTTAGAACTTTTCCTATTTGGAATAACAAATCCTAACAGATCATAAAAGTGATTATATTAGGCTCTTGATAGTGGAATTAGGAATAACAGCAACTACTAGACTTGTCCTCCATCACCTAGCAGATTGTTCTCCATAGGAAAATAAAAAACCCTTTCTTACAAATTAATGAAAGGAAAGTTAATCCACCGAAATCCCTATCTATAAATTAGTTCGAAAAAATAAATTAAAAAGAAGAAAAATCTCTTGCGGAATAAGATAAGTTAGTTGCTTCCATTTACCTCCACTTGTATACCATGCTAGAGCCAAAGAAATCCCAATAAACAATGTCGACTCGAGATTGATATATTATATTTCTAACCACTATAGAATTTCTAAAATGAGAATCTATCGATTCATATAATCAAACACATAGCAGGCCCCAACTAGTTTGGGACTAAGGCTTAATTGTTGTTGTATATGATCAAACACATGTGTCTCAACGCATGAATGCCTGCCCAAGAATTTACAATACAAAAGTCCAGAGTAGTCACAGACTCATTTAAAGCTCAAAAACTATTATATCTAAAATGCAACTTAAATAAATTACTTGTCTGTTCCATAACTTCATCAACACCATTTCAAAATCAAAATTCAGAACTCAAAAAAAAAACACTAACCAGTAAGAGAAGTCCATAAGAGGACTTAGATTGAGCAAGCGAATTAACAGAGCGTTGAAATAGCCTATTAATTTGAGGATAAACCCTAGCCACCAAATCCTCAGAATTCTCTTGCTTACACAACTCGTATAATCTTTTAATCTATTTCAAAAACAATTAAACAAAACAAATGATTAAAACTAATCTCAAAGCCAACAAGTAATATAAATGAGTAAAGAGAGAGATAAGCTTACAGATTGGAGAAGAGAAGGATCAGAGGCAGGGTCACTGGCCAAATTGGAATCCCTGGCGCTACTGGACAGAGTTCGGAGATAGAATTCCCAGTCTCCTCTGTCTCGATCGGCCATTAATTCAATTGTATGTTTGATTTGGATTTGACTGTTCAATTTAGATTGATGATGACTATATGAGAATTCAATTCTGATCTTATTTTTATCACAGATAAAAATGCTTTGGATATTTGCAGAAATAAAGCAAAAGAGAGTACACGCACTCCGCTGGTCTATGTCTCTCTCAATCAGACAATTACACCGTAATTAAACGCACCGTTTCATCGTTGGTCGAGACACAACGGTGCCGGTCGAGCCGGTTGACTGTTGATTGCAGGCCGGTCCAAACCAGATCGGGCTCAAAAAAGGTTACCCCAGCTCAACGGGTGGGTCGAGGAGATCCGTTAACAGTTACAATTCAAATTTCTCAAACAGAAAGGCACATACAATACAACGTTGTCTTCCTGCAGCAATAGGATAGCATGTAAAATTGTCGTTTAAGGATTCGTTTCCAAGCGAACGACATAAGTTCGTCAAACGCCGTGGCTAACCTTTCTTGCTTCGTTTAACTTAATCGTCGTTGAGGATTAGAACTTTCCCAAACCAGACCAAGGCTAACATCAAGAAGCTACTCGGAGAAGCAAATACGCTCATATGATTAAAATTTCCCTCCATTTTCTAAGAACCCCATTTTCTTTTTCTATTGACGAAATCCCAAATTTTTCTTTCTTTCTTTCTTTTCTCATTGATTTATCAGATAGCAAACGCTTCTCACCATCAGGTACCTATATTTTTAACCTATTTCTTTTTTCTTTTTTTTTTTTTGACAGAAAACCCATTTCGTTAATTTGAATTCTCTAGTTTTATTGATTTTTTGCATTTTGATTTTGAGGGGATATGGTTGGGGTTGCTTTGACTATATTTTGCAATTAATAAATAAAAGAAATTGACAAAAGCCTAGCAATTGTAGAAACTAGAAAGGATGCCAAATAGATTAAGCAATATTAGGGATAGTTACCCATGATTGTTTTAATAGAGGGAATAAGCAAGTTTATCAATCTTTGGCTGTGAACAATATTACAGAGAGTTTGCCTGCAAATTTTGAGGAAAATGGGTATATTTCAGTTTGGTCTGAATTTTATAAAATACCGGGAATTTTTGTATTATCTGATGTTTAATCTTATTTTATTAGGGAGATTCTACTCTCATTTCACTACTTTCAAACCATGTCAATACTGCTGAGAATTGATTTTGTCACTATATCCAAACAAGCTTTACTCTTATATTTAATTTGACTTATTATGAACAAACAAAGGAAATTTATGTTTCATATTTAACTATGACACTGTCAATCCTTCTTAATATTATATGCATAACTTTTTTACTCAAACAGGTTGTGCGTTTGTGAAATAAAATCTGATCTTTGTAATCACATGAAAATCTTAATTTTGCGTTCTATACATGGTTTTTGTTCACAAATCTCATGATTATGCGTTTCAATGCCTTATTTTAGGGAGTGGTAAAGATTAAGGAATTATGGATGATTCTTTTTCACAGCCAAGATCCAAAAGGCAGAAGCTTTTCATAGGACAAGACGCTGGTCGTGGAAAAGATATAATCAGCAATTTACCTGATGACATTCTTGGTTGTATCCTTTCTTTCCTTCCAACCAAAGATGTCATAAGAACTTCAACATTATCAAAAAGATGGAAACATCTCTGGATTACCGTTTCTGACCTTGATTTTAAGAATAAGCTGGGGTGTAACTGCACAAGTAAGCAGACCGTGGAGGTGCGCTACAGCTTCTTGAAATTGGTGGACAGTGCACTTCTCTTTCGCGAGCCTTATTGTATAAGAAAATTGCGTTTGGAGCCAAGGATGCCTCTCAGTGGATTTAGTGTTAAGTCTTGGATGTTTCGTGTTACTATGTGGGTATGTGCTGCATTGAAGAACAAAATTGAAAAGCTTAATCTTTCGTTACATGAAGTCATCTTTATACTGCCTGATTGCCTTTTTGCATCCAAGTCGTTGTGTAAACTGAAATTGACAATGTATTGTGTTTTGAGGGTTCCTGGTTCAATTTGCTTCTCATGCCTTAAGACCCTACATCTTAAATACATAACATTTGAGGGCGAATGGTCCACCCAACAACTGTTTTTGGGTTGCCCTGTCTTAGAAAAGTTGATTTTATACAATTGTGGTTGGAAGAATATTAGAAGGATCAGCATTGCTATTCCTTCTCTGAGGACATTGATTATTGATTACGACTGTTCATACCCTGATGATTTTCTTGATTGTGTGGTTGAAATTAGTGCAGTTAATCTCACATCTCTTAACTGCACAAATTACTTAATTTTTGAACTCTCTCTTTGTAATCTATCATCTTTGGTCTATGCATATGTTGATGTTCAACTTTTCGGAGCTCTACACAACCTCAAGCTGCTTTACGTGCTCTAAAATTGCTTGGTGGACTTCAGAGTGTAAAATCCCTTACACTTTCGGATTATACCCTTGAGGTACATTAGCTTCCATTTTACTATAAACATCTTTTTATCCTATATCTTTCTTACAGCAAATTCCGCACGCAGAACCTTTGTGGTTCCTTGATTGCACTGATATTTTTTTTTTTTTTTTCCTTTAGTGTCTCTTATATGTGGCAAATATTGAGGATCATTTGCCAACATTTGATAATTTAACCCGTTTAGAAGTTCAACTCTGGTGTTCTGATTCTTGTATCAAAGCCCTGATGGATCTTCTGCAAAAATCACCCAATCTAGAATCACTGAACTTTTTTTAGGTGGGAACCCGATGCCAAAGTTCTAATTGTTTTTTACATATTGTTATGTATATTATCAGTGATACGAACATATATTTGTTGTATAGGAGTTTGACCCAAACATCTGCTTCATTGGGGAAGGAGGGATATCGAGTAATGTACCTCATTGTTTTAAGCACAGGCTTAAAACTTTTTTCATATCAAACTTTAGTGGGAATGCCGCAGAAATACATTTGATGAGGTACCTGCTTGAGAATGCAACTGTTCTAGAGCGTACAAGAATCGTTTGTGTACAGATGTATCAGAAGACCCGAAGAAAATAGAAGAGATCAAAAATCAATTGCAGAATTTCTCTAGGGTCTCAGCAAGTTGTGAAATTGAAGTATTGTGAAGCTGGTTTTATGAAATTCTATTCTGGTTTATCTACTTCAAAATCTTGAAATCTTGTGCTGGTTGTGAAGTTCATAATTGAACATTCTTGGCAGCTCACTCGATTGAGTAGTTGACTGCACCTCTTGTTATGGATCTGATGATTCTATCATGTATTTTTACATACTGATGCGTTTATTTCTCTGAGAAATTTTTGGGGAAATTAGTGAAGGTTTCGATGCAGCAAGAAATGGACTGCTCTTCACTGATAGAAATAGAGATTCAATTTTGAGGAATGCACATGCTCTGTTTTAAATAGCTATATGATTAAATCACAAAAATAAAATTCTTGAGTATTTTATTGGACTATAATTGAGGTAGTAAATAATTATTTAATTTTTTATTTTAATTTAATTGTTTATGAAAAGAATAAATTGTATTTTTATTGTTGTTGAACAATTTGCTTTGATGTTTGATAATGAATGTATTTTTAACAGCGTGTATGCATGGCTTTATTTTTTACGGCTTATTTTAGAGGTATCTGACGCCTCCTTATCATATTTAATAATTGTCGTTGAACCGGTTTGTAATATTATTTATGTTCCATAATATTTATCGTATTTAAAAAAATAACTTGTTCTAAAATACTTGATATGTTTGTGGTTTTCAAAAATAATAAATGTTTTTTTTTCTATGTTGATTTTTTGTATATGTCTAATAATTATTACTTTAATTTAATGATTTTCTTAGATAATTAGTATTAAATTAAGTGTAATGTAGTAAATTTACTCAATAATTTATTGTAATTTAGACAAATTTAATGATTTTCTTAAGAAACGTGAAATTCTAAATGTAACAATTATTATAGAACAAAAGTAGTATATATACGACATTCGTATTGTAAGAGGATTATCGACCTTCAACATCTTTTTAGCAATTACTCTCTCTGTTCTATAATACATTAATACTTGTCACATTTAAAATTTTATATTTTTTAAAAAAAAACCATTAAATTTGTTTAAGTTACAATAAATTATTGAGTAAATTAACTGTGTTATCCTTAATTTAATATATCTAAACATCAAATAATTATTGGTCAAATACAAGGGTAAATATGAAAAAAAAAATTTATTACTAGTTGAAACCACAAACTATATTTTTAAATGTGACAAATATTACGTAATAGAGATAGTAATTAGATGTGTATTTGTAAACTTTCTCTCTTTCTCTTTTAAAATCTTAATTTCGATGTAAATTCTTGTTTTACCTTTTTTCCCCCTAAGAAGTTGGATTTTTTTGTTTTTATTCATTTCATACAAAGTTGAGGTGATAAATGATTGAAAAGTTAATTTTTGTGCAAATTATATATCTCAAAATAATAAGTTTAGGGGCAAATAAAATAATATTATTTTTATATGAAATGAATAGTAATTTTTAAAGAGCAAACTATATAGTCGTACTTTTATATTTTGTCGAAATTAAATACTCTATTTTTATATTTACTTTAAATACACTACTATATCTTGTATTTTAGCCTAATATCCTTTCCCGTCCAATTTTTGCATTTTCAGCAAATAAATCAATATAAATTATCACAGTACGAAGAAAGAGGAATTAAATATATGTCAAAATACGAAAAGAAATATTATATAGTTATACAACTTGGAGAGAACAAGTTTCTTTTTTTTTTTTTTTTTTTTTTTTTACAGAAAAAGAAATATTATATAGTTATATACAACAGTTTGAGAAGAACAAAGTTTCTTTTTTTTTTTTTTTTTTTTTTTTTCTTTTTTTTTGGTAGCAGAACAGGTTCATACCTTTTTGCACTCTCCAAAGCAACAAAGTGTCGATGCTTTTTTTTGCACTTTCAACAAACATGTCCGCCGATAGACTCATCGACGGTCAAAAAAAAAAAAGAGAGGAGAGAGAAATCCATACGGCGCTCAAAGCAGAGAAAAAGAATAGAAATAAGTTTTAATTTGGGATCAGATGAATCTTATTTACAAGGAATTTAAAAGGATTAAATTTGACTTTTGAGTCAATTTAGACTATTAATTTATATCAAAATTATTAAAAGATTCAATCCTTTTATCTTTCTTAAAATACATTTATAAGCTCTTTAAACTTGTTTGATCTTTTATAAATTGAAATAAATTGATTGTAATTCTAACACGAATTGATCTTTTTTTCAATGATATTAAGAAATACTCTATCCAATTTTTCTAACGCGCCGCGCGCCCGCCGGCGCAAAAACAGCGCACGCACCGCCCGCAACCTCCGGGAATGTAGCGAAGCGCCGCGCGCACTATATAACTTACAATTTTAAATCCAAAAAAAACCATCAATGTCTTGAGTAATATAAATAAATTGTATTAAACCATGCAATTATAATTTTATATTTATTCAATCGCATGAAAAATGCCAATAGATCCTTCGATAAAGTGATAAGCCTAGTAATAGAGGTTATTTTAAATGTTCAAATTAATATATACTTTATAAAACCATCAAAACCATCAATTAAAGTAGTAGCCCAGCAGGACGAGATACACAGCATAACATATCCGCCTCAAGTATCGAACTAGTAAGAATTTTTCATTCAAACCACACGGTATCGAATAGACAGCCGCTTTCTAAATAAATTAGTTAGAATACGATCCCAATTATAGTGTTTCAATAAACCTGTCTATATAATCGATATCTTACATTGTTAAGGCCGCATAATAAATAACTTAGATATTTAACTAATTGATCAAAATATCAAGTATGATATTTTAAAAATCATTTTAAAATGAAGTTCAGGAATTAAATATGACTAAAAAGTGAAACCAAAATTTTTTACATCATTTTTATATAAAATTAAGAGACTACATTACATCTAAAGATTGAATCTCGCACATTTTTTATCCGTGCTAGCTTCAAGTTCATCAAACCAAATTGGCTTCTTAGAATTATACTATATACTATATATATAATATTATAGAGAGAGAGACAGAGCAGAAGAGAAGTTATAGTTTATAAGTTATACAGACTGAGGGAACAAAGCTTCATGCTCAGACTCAATATTAATTTCAAAGCGGGTAGCGATTAGCACTCCCAACCATCGACACACCTGTTTTTATTTAAAAAAAACAGCATTTTTCCCTTTTAGATTAAAATTAGATCAAGCACCGCGGATTTTCTTTTATTACTTAATTATTGTACGAATTATAAATTCATATTCAAGCATGTTACATTTTTTACTTGCTCCATACGACAACATAAAAATATGTTCATAAACAAAAATCCCTACAACGTTCAAAAAACTGAAAGAAGTAAATAAACTCGCAAGAATAAAATACAATAAAAAAAATGATATAATCATATATATATATATGATTAATAAACTAAATAATGGGGTAAATATATAAAATACAAAAGTTCTAGACAAGAAGTTATTTAGTTTACAATTATTTTTTTGTAGCAATTACTAATTTGGAAAAACATACTAACAAAAATCCTATCCATAACAAAGAATGATAAATAAAATAAATATATAAATTATTGATCAATGAAATGGAAGATACAAAATTAAACAATTCCTTCTAGAACTAAAAAAAAAAATCAAAATTTAAATATGGAATATGTTTACATTATATTTAAATTTTTGAAGTCGATCTAATAATTCAAACTTGTAAATAGATATATAATTATTGTTAATCAAAAATATTAATTCTTGAAAATTTGATTTCCCTTAAATATAATTTTTGAATAGTTTAGGAATAAAACAATCTTAAATTCACAAGAATATTGTTTTAACTACAAATGATAAGGTATTATTCAATTCACTTCTTTATTTCCTTAAATATATTCGTATTTCATAAAATTCTCTTTTATTATTTTAAAATAATATTTATTGAATATATATATATATATATATATATATATATATATATATATATATATATATATATATCATATACAACTGCCCAATAGTAAAAGGGATTTCTCGTTTTGAATATAGAATCGGCAATTCATAATAATATAATATGATAATAAATAATAAATAAATAAAAATTACTATTTATATGTTCCTTCTTCCCTCAATTTATTATTGTTATGCCAGGTTTAGTGAGAACTCCTCATCAAACTCAAAACTTCAAATCCCAATATCAAAATACTTGATGTATACAATATAACAATAAAAAGGGCATATATAATTATATTATAATTAACATGAATTTAAAATATTATAAATAATCAAATTTCCAAATATATATGTATATGAAGCAATAAAAAAATTTACAGGTTTTATAAACCGATTTGCTAAAAATAGAATAACATTAAAAAATACCATAAAATAAATTTATATTTAGTTTTTTCCTTCCATGTCATTACTTCCAAATTCAACATTAATATTTCCTCAATACCTGTAGCAATATGACAAGAATAATAAACGAAAATATTACTTAAATAATATTAAAAAAAGACCTAATAGAAAAAGATTAAAAAAAAATCAAAGAGTTAACAAGAAGAATAACCCAATAATATAAAGAATAAATAAATAAAGCACAACCAAAACTCAAAGAATAAAAAAAAAAAAAAAGAAGGAATCAACTGCTAAAGAAAATAAAATACTTTGAGAATTTGATTAAAATAATGAATATATACATATATATATATATATATAGAAAGAAAAAAATTCAAAGGAAAAGTTTCAATTTCAAAACTTTCAAAACAGCAAATTCCAAATGTTAATAAAAAATTTCAGTTTCAAAAAATTCAAAAATCTTAAAGAATTAAATATTTAAAATTTAGACATGTGTGAATATATTAATATTAAGATTATAGGAAAGAAATGGTCTTTAAAAAAAAATTTATAAAAAAAGAAAAAAAAAGGAAATACTCAGAAATGAGAGAGTGTCAAGTAAAATCTTTTGAAGTTTTTTTTTGGAAATTCTCTTTTTGATTCACGATTATATTATATTGATGGACAAATTTCCCCTTTCATTTCATCGGAATAGTTCTGTGATGCCCTCTTTTTTCGCGTTTGGAGTCTCTCTCCATCCACGGCGCCTCTTGTCTTGTAGTCCGCTGCCTAACTCCTCCTCTCCGCTTGAACGAACTTAATTTCAAACACTCAAATGAGGCCGAAGCGGGAAACCTAAGTTTCCTGAAGAACGGATATCATTACTGAAGGGGATTGAGGCAAATCGGCCGAGAAATCATAGACGGCCAAAGACAGTTCAAAAATACTCTTAAGGTTCCTCCTTATTGCTTTATTCCCCCTTGTCGAATTGAGAGTTTTTCGGTTTGTGGCGCTAAGTTATGAAAAAAAAGCAAAACCCTAACAACATCCACACACCAAAATTCGACTCAACGCCACTGGACCTCAGAGAACAGAGGTCATGAGAAAAGCCTTTCTAGTTCGTCGTTTAAATCTTTTTATTCTATCAGGCGAATTACCAACGTTATTTTTCAATATATTTTCTTTTCAATTCTCTTCTCAATTGAATTGATTTTAGGAGGCTTGAATCGAAGGAGAGTGGAATTGGAATTTATACAACTTAATTAATATACTTTTCTGAAACAATGGTACATAGCATTATATCCCCCTTCAATTTTCTACAGAGCTTCGGCATTTCGCTTCCCACGATTTCCAAAAGAACAAATTAAGGGTGGCAATTGCAAACAATTCGAAAGCTCAGGGATAGTTTTGATTATTCGAACTTATAATGATGTGCTGAATCAGATTTAATGGAAATTTATGTTCTTTCTTATTCCATAGTAACTCTATGACAAAAAGAAATTAAGAACTTTTCCTATTTGATTTCCTTTTCTATGGTTGAGTACTTTATGCTTTTTCCAATCCTTCATGATTAAACCTCCTCGGCACGACTTTGAATCTTTGCCTTTTAGGCAAAGACAATGGACGGTTGCAGTATTTCCCACGTCGCCTCTTCAATAAACAAAGAAACTTGCCCATGGCGACGACACATGTAACATGATGGGATGGATATAAATTACAGCGTATTACCAGAAAGAGGTTCTTCCATGATACATCCTTTCTTTCCTTCCCATGCAAGACACATTGTAACGAACATCCTTATTATCAAAGCGACTGGAAATTATAACATGGATAATCAATCCAAGACTAACGATTCTTGATGGCAATTGTCCAGCCATGGATTTAAGAATAATACGGAGTCAGGGGATGGAAATGAGTGTTGCAGCGTTCTGTCCTTCATCAAGTAAACTGCTAGCTTGTGATAATATTATCGTGATTTGTATTGAGAAATTTCCTCCGCCACTGAGACTGCGGGGTTCTGTTATTGAATGCTCGATGTTTAAGTCGCTGGATATCTAATGGCAGTGAAACGTAAAGTCAAGGAACGCTTGATATTTCAACTACGTCTAGGAAAAACGCATTTCTTTACCACATATTCTTTTTATTACCTCTGGAATCATAGTGAATAACGAATCTGAACATTAGACAATGCGTTGTGCTTTAACATATTCCTCGTTCCATTTGCTATCCCTACAGCTTAGAAGAGTTATGTTGTATCTTTCTCATGCTGATATTATGAGGATGAAAAATCTTTAGAATCTTCTGTTTTCTGGTTGTCCTGTGCCTGCGAAAGAAACGTGGTTTTAATGTTCACTGCTGGTCATTGTGGGAAGCTGTAAAGAGACATGTATCACAGCTTTCCACTATCCAACGCTTACGAACATTAGACTATTTATTTATAGACACCTTTTTGTCCAAAACATTACTTGGCTTGTGCGGCTCACTATTTCTTGGCAAGCAAAATCATTCAATAATCTCTTTCATTGCACGAGTTGATTTTGACAATAAATTTTTCTTCTCTGTGACGTGATTTTCCACTGGTCGATGGCATATATTGATTGTTCATTCCTTGCTGGCCATCCGAGCGGGCCAAAAGTTGCTCTTTGTGCGGCAAACTAACTTACCATGGAATCTTGAGGGGCTTAAGTCTTCTGTACTAACAGAGCATGCAACTGGAGGTAGTTAAGTTCTCGCCTTAATCGTTCTTCTCGAAATCCATTCACCTAGTTGAGAGATTTATGTGTGTAAGGTTCACATATGCCTTGTGCAAGGTGCACACAACATACACAATGCAAGATATGAGGAACGATTGCATAGCACCTACTCAACTCCAACCAAAGCCTTAATCTGAACACAATAACAATTGAGGAACTAATATATCTGTCCTTATTATTTTGTGGTCCAAAGGTGCTTCGATATCTTACGAAATTTTCCCCGAGCTCCTTTGGCCGATGTTTTCCAACTTTGAGACATCATTCTGGCAAGTAGAACTGGGATGGTGGCGCAATTATCAACTTGATAGCGAGGTTCGATATACTTTCTTCAGAAATCACCATAATCTCCAGAATCTTTGGAAATTCCTGAAGAGTAGCGTTTTGAAGAGTGAAATAATTCCTTGCTGTTGTGGTTTTTCTTTCAAAATACTTGGATTGTAAGAATTTAGGAAGCTTCTGAAGCTTTTAAACGTTTCATTCTCTTTTTGATGATAGTCTTTGATTTAACTGTGCAAGGGACGCAAGCCAAGAACTTCAAATTTTAAATCATTCGTGGGCCCGACATTGCTAACATCGTGCCATCAATTCCTTAAGAATCGTCATATTTTAACAGGGGAGATGTAGGACAGAGTGAAATTTTCTTGCAAGACTATGTTTTGTCAAGAATGCAAGGCTGTTTTGGAGAGCGATAACTATTTCATTATGTTCTGGAGACATTCTTGGAAGATTTGGAGAAGCAAAGGGACATCAGTCATCTTGTTACAAATTAACGATCGTGGAGGCTTAGCAGAGCTGTAGATTGACGTGTTTAGTTGATGGGTTTGAATATCTCAAAATCTGCAAATTAGTTCGTCTCCAAATATCATATGGTAAAGAGTTGACTATCGTTTTGTGTTTCTGCTGTTTTAACGCTGGAGACTGGCTATGCTTGAGTTTTCTCTGGCAATATTGCTAATTCTTGGCTTCTATGACGGTGTAAAATGCGTGTGATGTATGAATCTGACCATGATCGGTGATCTGTCTACATTAATACATCT
>NW_023590816.1:2378430-2568178 GCF_014843425.1 Jatropha curcas
AAGAACTTGACTCAACTAACCCTTAATCCCAAATCAATTGAGTTGTGGTATAGATCATGGAATAACTGCATAGTTCTGCTGACCAACATTACAACTCAAAATTTGTACAAGAGTAAACTTGGAAAAGTTTTTAGTTCCAATCAACCGACATCTACTACCCCAACTTTAGCTGAAATAACAGTTTCTAGTTTAGCATTATTACATTTGGCAAAAAAAAAAAAAAAAAAAAAAAAAAAAAAAAAAAAAAAAAAAACAAAATTGTACAAAGAGTAAACTTGGAAAAGCTTTTTAGCCTTCCAATCAACGCACATTCTACTACCCCAACTTTAGCTGAAATAACAGTTTCTAGTTAGCATTATTCACATTTTGGCAAAAAAAAAAAAAAAAAAAAAAAAAAAAAAAAAAAAAAAAAAAAAGAAAAGAAAAGGGTTTTTCCAAATAAGCTGGTTTGCTTTCTAAGGAAAAAAAAAAAAAAAAAAAAAAAAAAAAAAAAAAGAAAAAGAAAAGAAAAGGTTTTCCAAATAAGCTGGTTTGCTTTCTAAGAGAATCTGCACATAGACCTTTTCTTTCAGCAGATAAGTTCACTTTAGCCCAAATAGTTTTGATAAGCCTTTTCTGTTACCCCTAAAATTTTAATTCATTAAAACGAATGCTCAAGATTCCTAATCTATTTTTTTTTTCTGTCAATAAAAGAACAGTAAGCAATCAATTTAAAGGACTTCCCATGGAAATTTTTAGAGATTTTCTCCCATAGAGCAGCAGCCAGTAATCAAATCCTAAGAAGAGGTTGCATGAATCAAGTTAGAGCACTACAATAATGTCCAATTTATTATGTAATGAGGCCATCCAAATACTTTCTTGTTTCAATAATACTAATTATATTCTTTTGCAATGGTCTGACTGGTTGGAAAGGAAACAAGTCTGAAATTAATGGAAAAGAATATCTGTAAAACCACTTATATCTGTGTGCGCATATGGCAAATCTGCTTGTGTGAAACTTGATTTCCCTTAAATCTATGTTGAAACTACATTAAAACAGCAAGTGTATTGATTCACCAATAATGGTCAATACTAAATAATTCAAATTTTGTTTCACAGGTTCAAAACTTCAATTGAGAGTGATCCATTGTAAGAAAACAGAGCTTCAGCTTACCTTTAAAAGAATGTCCTCATATGTAACATTGGCATAAATGAGGTGCACATTTGTCTTGTCCTTTGGGTTTTCCAATATTGCTCGGGCAACCTAGGTTGAACATCGAGACAGAGCATAAATTTATGATCATCATAGCCATGTAAAGCAATATCTCAAATACATTGCAATTTAAGATTTCACAAAAAATAATGAGATAAAAACTTAGAAGTAACTTCTTAAAACATACTTGGAACATTGGAGTAATGCCTGAGCCTCCAGCAAGCATTCCAAAGGCTCTAACCTGGCCAGGTTGATACCTAAAACGCCCCTGGTAAAAAAAAAAATCAAAGATATTTAACACCAGTTTCCAAATGAGAGCCTTAATTTTTGGCAATATTCATATAACATGTGTATGGCCAAATACTAGTTACTTTCTCAACTTAGAACCCGATACTTCACAAGACACAAAGGAGAGCTTCTTGAGAAATGGTCATTGCAATCTTACAGTTACCAAAAAAAAACAAAAAAAAAAAATGGTAAACTTTAAGTTACCATAGAAAACTCATGCATACTATGTCTGCATCTCATTATTACCCAACTGAAGTCATAATGAAATTGTAACATGAAGACAGTGAGTTAGGTAATAATAATACCAAACATCTACACTGCATAGAAGTATTTTGTTCGCTTAGAATGGCATGTTTATCAAAGGAAAACAAAGCACAGGAGCATTTTATTAAGTTCACTTGCAAAGAGAGCATATACCTTGGGTCCCTTTACAGAAAGATAATCACCAACACGCATTTCTCGAAAGTGATGGGACATCCTTCCTTGTGGGTACATCTACTCAGAGAAAAATACAAAGCAGCAAATCAGTTCTAGAGGGTTAAAAGCCACCATGTAATGAGACCAACACTATCAAGTCCATGACAGAAAATTCTCTGGTGCATACTTTAATAACTAATTCGAAGTGGCCAACATCAGAATCCAATGTTGTTGGAGTATATGGTTTAATAACCTCTTCACCTTGGCCATCCTTACCCCTGTTCAAGAAAGTAGCTAGTGAAAAAGCAAAATCCACGACAAAATTACATTACAATTTTCAAATATTGGTATTGTTAACAACCATTGATTGGTTATAACCAGCATGTCCATAAAACAAATGAGGAAGTACATCTGTATAGATCAAATTCACAAGCATTTAATTTGAATTTGGAAACAAATTCCCATCAAGCTATTGTATCCTAAAAGGGAAAAATCAAATAAACCTGCAGCTTATATGTTGTCCAATTGGAAGGCCCAAGACTGAAGTAGGTGTACGAAGTGCAAACGTGAATTTTGCCACATTATGACTTAGCTGAGTGCGCTTCACAAGTTTAAAATCCTTAAAATTTTCAGGATCTAAGCAGCCTACAACCACAAGCCATAGGATGAACTACTTTTCAGAAAACACAAATCAATAAATAAATACAGAGATAATGCGCAAGGAGAACCAATTCGCATTGAATTATTTAATCCCAAGTTTTGTTTCAAAACATTAGAAAAAATAACAGAAATCAGAAAGCTATTGAAATTAAAAAACAATTTAATCCCTCAAAGAAACAAGATAAATATTCAATCAATACCCAGAAGTTAAAACATTCACTTAACGATAATAACAACACTGCTGAAAAGGGAGAGGCAGAGGAAGAATGAATAGATAGAAAAGTCAAACCTTTAGACTTTTTGGAGGAGAAGAGAAAAATAGCACCAATAACGATGGCTAAAATAGCCACAGCTGCACCTACAAGAATCTGAACATCAAGTGTTTGCAAGAATTCCAAATCCATGGTAACCAATTACCAAAGAATTACCCTCGAGCAGAAAAAGGTTTTAGATTTATTAGAAACGAGAATGAAGTTTACAGTCAAATATAAGAAACTGAATCAGTAAGTGGGTGGAAGAGTGAGAAGCACTAGATCTGTTTTACAAGTCCCCCTTCCTTTTATCTTTGGGTTTTGATGCTGTGACTGTGCTATTGATAACGAGTTAACAGCACAGAACAAAGCAGCCACTCTGCTCTCTTTTGTACCTCTAAAATCAAACTTAAAATAAAATTAAATAACGTGGTAGGTGAAGAAATTTAGAGGTATTGAAGAACGGGGGCAATGTGGAGATCTGGTACACCTACTCGCGCCATAGCCAAAAGGTGGATGGCCACAAGTATACATCTTTAAGAGCTATCTCCAAAATGCTTCTGCGTTTTTCTTTTTCTTTTTTTATTTAAATCTTGTAATAAATATTTTTTTACTTTTTTAATATATGAAAATTCGCAGAGCTTTGAGTTGAATTCTTTTAAAAAAAAAAAAAAAAGAGAATGACACTAATGCCGATTTAGACTTCTAGTCATTAAAAGAGCATAATAGAAAAAAAAAATTTATAAAATTGACTTTAACTAATTTATAAATTAAAATTTAGTTGTTTTCATATTAAGAATGAATCTTAATCTATTTATTTTTCTTTACTTTAAATATATAAAAATAGATAATTATCACCTTAATCTAATAATAAAAGTGATTATTACAAAAGGTATGTCACTCGATTAAACTTTTATCAAAATACATTACAAATTAAACTAAAAATCATGTGTACATATATATATATATACTCTTTTATGAACAAATTAGAGATTTTGTGAAAATAGTGATTTTCAAGCATTTTTTTAAATACAAATTGAAATATGAAGTTAATTTTTGAAATCTAGTTAATCCTATACTTTGTTTTTAAGTGCTTAATTCCAAAATTTCATAAATTATATCGATGTTTCATTCCAGCGCACCTACCATATCTACTTTCGTTAGCTTCTTATTTCTTAGATCTCCCAATATATATTTGAGATCGTGTTTAAAATTAATTGAATAATATAAATTCATTTTATTTACACAATATTAGTGTGTTTCTATATGTTGGGTAGACAATCGTTATTGAAAATGGTGGAATATTTTAACGAATTTGATATGATGCTAAAATTTATGGGTAATATCACCTTTTATCATCTGATTCGAGAGAGAAACTATTTTGTTGATAGCTTAGCCAAGAGAGGTATAGATGCAACAATGCCCTTTATTGCTTAGATTTTATTTTTACTGTTGAAACTATATAATCTATTCTTCAATCGTTCTTATTTTCTTTTTTTATCTCGAGAAGAGACTTCAACCTGATGTATAACTTATCGGATTTTTTCACTTAGCATTTCCTAGCTAGAATGGGGTGAGCAGGTCTGATGTCCTGGGTTTAGACGCTTAGCTATGTTAAGTTTTTTTCTGGAATTTAATAATAAAAGAAATTTTGCTGATAAAAAAAATTAGTGTGTTTGTATTTTTTTTATTTTCATTTATTAAAAATTAATGTATTTCCAAAAAAAAAAAAAGTTAGGAAAATGATAGAATTAAGAAGTTTGAATGAGAGAATTATTTTTCATTGTATAGTTATTGGTGGTTTTCTTATGAGAATATAGCTTGATATTTTCTTTTTTTTTTCTTTTAAATCATACAGGTAGCCAATCTTGACTATATTAGTCAAGATTAGCTACCTATATTTATGTACACTCAATTAATTATGTGTGACATTGTAGGGGTATATTTGTCATATCATGAAATTACTTTCCTTTTTTTTTTTTTACACAGATTCAACTCTTTGTCATTTATTATTTGATCTACATTTGTCGATGTTTGTTACTTGTACGTACGGAGAAGAGGAAAAGAAGGAAGGATTGAAAGTTGAAAGACAATAATGCCCACACAAAGTTGAATGTCTTTTTTTTTTTTTTTTTTTTTTTTTTTTACAACAGATCTCTCAACTCTTTGTCATTTATTATTGATCTACATTTTGTCGATTGTTTGTTAACTTGTACGTACGGAGAAAGAGGAAAAGGAAGGGAAAGATTGAAAGTTGAAAGGACCAATTAATTGCCCACACAAAGTTGAATGTCTTTTTTTTTTTTTTTTTTTTCTTTTTTTTTTTTTTTTTTTTTTTTTTTCTTTTTGGAGATGGATTCGTTGATAGGTCTTTTGAAGAAATAGATTATTGATAGTTAATATAGCTAAAATAACTATTATATTAGAAAACAAAATTAATAAAATATATTTCCCAATGTTTCTTATTTATTTTGGCAAGCATTTAATAAAATATTTTAATGATTATATTAATAGAATAAATACATGTCTGGAAATAAATAATTTCATTCTTAAATTTAATCCTGTAATTTCCTACGCAAAGGGATGGAAAAATAAAAAGAAGGGAAAATGCTAAGGAAGGGTAGTTGAGTAATTTGGGTAGTAAACCCAACCACGTACCAAGTACATAGCCAACGGTTTTGAGCCGGCACATGGTTTTCTACTAGATACTGGAAGAAACAAAACAAGGAGGCTTTGGATTTATTTGTTTAATTATTATTGTTTGTATTATTTTTACTTAATCATTAAAAAAAAAAAAAACTCAACTTTCACGAGTTTTTTCAATTTAATAAACTCTTTTAATTTTATCACTCAATGTTTTATATTTATTTTTTATTATCAATTATAGCTTTCGTCAAACGTTTAATCATACATACTCTGAGTGATATAGATATTATCACAAAAATTCAATATTTCAATTTAGAATTCTAACAGCAAAGATAAAAAGCCCAAAAAATCATGTGAATTGTCAATCAACAACTAAATAACAAACTAACCAAATCCGGTTAATTGAAAAAAAAAAAAGTTTGAAATCGTATTTGATAAAATTAAAAATATTGGCTAGATTTAATAAAAATGTTCGGTTTTTTTAATGATTTTTTTACACTGTACTTGACAACTCGAAAAAATCACATATATTAATTAATTGTCCGTATATTTATCATAAGTAGCTAATTGTCTATCTTTTTTTTTTTTTTTTTTTGTCCTTTTTGTTTTTTTTTTTGTTTTTTTTTTTTTTTTTTTTGAGAATGAATTGTCTATCAATATTAACATTCTTCCTCGGCAAAGTGTAAGATAATAGTAAATTTAAAACTTTGTTTATTTTCGGCTAATAACTTATTTCTAGAAAATATTTTTATATTAAAAATATAAAAATTTATTATTTAAATAGCAAAATAAAAAATTGATTATCATATTAAAGCAAAAAGTTTTAAATATATCCTTTATAACAATTACAAACATTTGCAAACATTGTTTTCATCAAAGTCCGAATAAATTCTTGATAACTAAAAAAAGTAATATATATACAGCCATATAATATGACAAAACTTCCATAATAGGATTTTAATTCCTAAATAAGTTTGGGCAAACATCCCAACTAGGATTGCTAGTATATGCTTGATTTAATATTCATGAAGCATAATTAAATTTTATATCATGTTTAGTAATATTTATAATAGATATAGTATAATGTTCATTATTTTAATTGTAATTAATTTATTATATTATATTATTTATATTTTTAATTTTTAATATAAAATTACGTTTATGCAAATCTTTATGTTAGTATTAACATAATTACATATATAATATTTTATTTAATAAAGTTTAGTTAAAGTAATTTTCTCACTGCAAAATCAATTTTCTAAATTAAAATTTGTACTCACAATCTTTTTGTAATAATAATTTTTTATTTTATTTTATAGCTAATAGAATTTATTTTTCTCAATCAATAAAATTAAAGGCCTTAAAAATATCTTTAACAAGGATACTTTGATAATCCTAATTGTTAGATTTTTCATTCTCATTCCCGTCCTCATTTCATTCTCCATTCCCGTCCTCATATACTATATATATATTATATTAGATATATATATTATTATATATATTATTAATATATATATTATATATATATATATATATATAATATATAGCTACAGATTATAAATTATTGATATAGATAAAATGAAATTTTATTAAAATAAAATTTTTATATTATTATTGGAGTTACTTAACAGAATTTTTTAATTTTTTTGGAATCCATTGAAAAAATTTTAATTAATATGCCTCCGTTGAAATTTAAATTTGTATTATTTTTATAATACTCTTATTTTACCAGAAGGAAAAAAAAAATATATATATAGAGAGAGAGAGGGAGAGAGAGTAATAGAGTAATTATTCATTCTCCAATAAATTTATATTAAATAGGTTATATAAGATAGAATTAAAAAAAAAAAAAAATGAAAAAAAAAAATGAAAAGAACACCACGAGCATGAATCCAATCCCATATCGAACAAAAGTGGAGCTTCTATATTGTTAATAGTATAAACTTTCGGGGCAGAGCAGATCGCCCCGAGCCCTGTACGCGGCTTTGTGATACGCCGAAGTTTGGGCATGAAAGTGATGGACATTGACTTAAAAAAAAAAAAAAATGAAAGAAACACGAGATGAATCCAATCCCATATCGAACAAAAGTGAGCTTCTATATTGTTAATAGTATACTTTCGGGGCAGAGCAGATCGCCGAGCCCTGTAACGCGGGCTTGTGACCCGAGTTTTGGGGGCATGAAAGTGATGGAACATTGACTCAGCTCCGAAGGGTTGGGTTTGATGTGGCTAATCTCTGGCCTGCCCGTTCCAAGCTGAGAGTTGGCTCGAGTGGCTCAAGCGAAGGCTCGAGCCTCACGAGTCCTATAGAGGACGGCACTGCGTCAGGCTGGTTTCACAGAGCAGCGATCACATCCCGCTCCTGGCAGTGGAAGGATAACAGGTCGATGCCACTTGGATCCGCATGACCCGATGGGCCGGTCCAATTGGACCATCACTTTTTTTTTTTTTTTAAGTTTTGAGAATTTAGAAATTAATTATTGTATTTTCCCTGCCAATGTTGTGTCAGGGAGAAAGATCCAATGTAAGTATGTGACACTGGAGTAAAGCAGATGAACTGAAGCAGTAATTTCTTTCCTCTAACTTCCATTTTTCATTTAAAACCAGTAATTATTCAACAACTGAAGCACATATTCTCTCTAAATTGAGGGTAAATTCCTTCTCTCTACCAATAATTACAGAAACATGGTCAGCATTAGGGATAATACTAACTTCTGCCGTAGGAACCTTGTTCTTGATGTTTTTGCTACACTCCAATGGAACAACATTGTCGCGATCGCCGTGAATGACAAAAATCTTCACTGTAGATTTTACCAAAGTTTCCAGAAAATCATCTGCAAATTTTGCTCCCCCACATACCACATTATGCATTGTATGCCAAGCGGAGTGATGGGTGTGCTTTGTCAAGTCAATAATCATGAAATGGAGATCCCTGAAAAAGCATAAACCATTCTTATTACTATTATTGTTGCAATAAGCTACAATGTGAGTTACTGTGATAATGAAGTGTTGGTGTCGGTGTTGGTGTTGGCGTTGAGTGTTACCTTCTCCATGTCAGTAGCTTTAAAATCCTCTCCCAAATCCTATGGTTTCGACAAACAAGAAAACAAACGCAACGACCCAAATGTTCATACCATGACATAAGTGATGAACCAAATAGCAATGGCGGCCACAATCTTTTTCCGGCGAGTTTATTAAGCACGGCTGAACTTGCGCCTTCTTTAGAACTTGGGAAGTAAGGCTAAAAGCATTGTTGGAGAAACCAAAATAATACAAGGTCAGAACAATAGTAATCACAAGAGAGAATTCTTGAAATGGAAGAACTGAAAAAGGTCTATTATAATCATCTACAGAACTGTAACGTTGTGAGTTCAACCCACCCTCATATAAACCAAATTGACACACACACACACACACACAGAAATGAATATCAAAACAACTATTGAGACCAGAAATCAGGGCAAGTGTGTACTAAAGTTTATCATGTTTCAGATGGTTTTGAAATTGACCTATTTGAGTTTCATATTAAAATTTGCACAAAAGGGTAAATCATACCAATCTAGCATAAGAGGCTCATCCAGACTTACTGGTGCTATGAGGGTGATTGATTTCACACAATTCGAGTATTTTGCAGCAAGTGCTAGTGCAATAATGCAGCCCATGGAATGTGCGACGAGATGGAAAGACTTCAACTCAAATGGATTATTAATCACAGATTTTTCAATCATCTCCAGGTGATCTGTCAAAGTGTAAAAACAGTTCTTTGGCTTAGGGCTTCTTCCAAATCCCAAAAGGTCAATAGCAAATAGTCTGTAGTTGCGTTTAACAGGCTCGGAGAGATTAGGAAACACTGTTTCTGTCCAAAATGAGGAAGAAGATAGGAATCCATGCAAAAATATCACATTTTCTACCAAATCTCCATAACAATCCTTTCTAACACCTACTAAACAAGAAATGACAATAAAATTAGTGACTATGTTTACATTCAAAAGCAATAACTGTTATTTGAATTGACAAGTTTAGTTAATTAATGAACCTGACAATTGAGTTAGAGTTCTTCTCTAAGGATAGAAAATCCAGCCAATTAATCAATTTTTAACTAGAAGATCAATCATCAATTATCCCTTGTCCAAACAAATTGGACATTTATTTTTTGGTCAAGAATTCAAAATTTTCTATCACAATCAAACAAATAATAATTCTGGAAACATTCTGACACATAATATTAATAATTTACCATAATGACAATCTTCATAATCCAAAATTCATCATGTTAAATTATGATCTTCTCAAAATTCCAAAACAAAAATAAGCAGAACTACCTCCAGAAGGCTCCCTGACAACTACATGCAAATTCTGCCCACCACCATCCTTAATCCAAGAAGTACAAGACTCACACCCACAATCAGACCACTGATTAGCCGCAATTAATCCACCACCATCACCAGTTGGTTTCTTGCAATTCTCCCATTTTCTTGCAAAACCCAGAAATCCCATTTGCCTGAAAACATTTTTTCTCTTATGTAAAGTCTCTGACAGCTCACTTTCTTCTTTTAATCCCCTGTTTTCACAATAACAAGGGTAGGCCTTCCCTTCAAAGAATTCATCAAGATATCTATAGATTATGCAACAAATTATTTCAAGAAAATCAAGAAACAGGAATACAATGAAGCTAACTGCAGAAAGGATTATGGCAGCTGATTTTCTGGCGCATTTGCGCAACAGAAAAGGAGGAAACATCGATGATAGAAAGTAATAGAATATGTGAAGAGACGAAGATAAAAACGGCATTGGACACCAAAAGAAATACGTAAAAAAACCATTGGCTTTTGAGTTAAAAGGAAAGAAAAGATGAACATTGAGCCACGTCGAGAGGATTTGAAAACTGGTGGTCTGTTGGAATCTTCAGCCTCCATACACACTTGTCTGTAGTTTGGTGTCGTCTCTCGAATGCACTGGGTCTTACTCATTGATTTACTACGCCTTGAATATTCGGGAAGCAAAAGATTTGGCGCTGTTTGTTTATTCATTAACAGATTATTGGATGTCTTAACTTATTTATTTATTCCAACAATTAAAAATAAATTTTATTTTTTTAGCTGAATCAATAATTAATTATCTCAAATTAAATTCATTATTTTCAAAAATTAATTAAATGGTCCTTAATAAAATATTATCCTTTAATTAAATAGCCACTTTGTTAGCTTTTTCTTTTTTTCCCTAAAAACTGCGATGAAATGTCAAATTTTTATCCTTAACAAAACTTTAAATTTTATTAGGTCTTTCTTATAAAATTTGAGTGACAATTTATACATTTTGATCATACCAACTACGATATAAATAACAGAAAAAACTAATCAAAACTTAACTGTTAAGAATTTGTAGACGGTCGAAAAATTGATGCACAAATCCTCCTATTCCCATTCACTTGGATGTAAAGATAGGCATTCGTGCAGTCTATCAAATAAATAAATTTATTTATTTGATGAAAAAGAGCAATAAATAATAAACATCCTCACAATTTTTGAGCAGGGAGCATCGTGTACAAACAATGTCTTCAATTTACAGATGTTTCTCCCATGTTGTGCATGTCTGAACTCCGGAATTCCAAGGAAGCAAGTATCCCAGTATACTCAAAATCCAGATGCTCCCCTAGCTAAATTTCGACTCACAAGGGCACCAAACAACTTATGACACAGTCCTAGAAAATTTCTTCTCTTGACTAATAATCTAGTACGGAACAAAATTTGCAAAGGTGAACCCCCATGTCAGATTCTAGTGACTTTGGTATAATTTCCTATTGTGCATCAGTTACTGTCATTTTCCTTCATTGGATCAGAGTTCACAATTGGAAGACTTCTTTTGTACTGAGTAGATGTCAACCTCCTCTCTCTTGGTGTTTTCCTTTTGCTCACGACGAATCTATTTACACCTTTTCGCATTGGCATTATCGAGGGAAAATCTTCATCGGGGATCTGGCTGAGTTCTGAGATGTTCTTTATTTGGGCAACACGTTTGAACCACCTCTCTGCCTTGGCCTCCTCTGACATGTCCAAGGGATCTGGTTCCTTCACAGCTGACCCTTCCAAGCTTTTTCCATTCCAGCTATCTCTAACTTTCTGATCCTCAAATTGATGAGATGTAGTCCCTGTCAAATTGGCCGCCTCCTTGTTATGCTCTTGACCTTGGAATCCACCACTCCCATTGTCCTTAACACTTGTTGGGGAATTAGTAAAATTCTGTGGTAAACTACCCATCTGATTTGATGTCCCACTGATATTCTCATTTCTAGAATATCCACTGCTCCAACTATCCCTGCAAGTAGGCTGGGGATCAGCAAAAATTTGTGTTGATATTCCACTTGTGAATGCCCCATAAGATACATCTGCTTTTATTTCATTTAAGTTTTCAGAGGTTCTTTGGTTTTCTACTCTGTGGTCATGACCTGCACCAGATATTCTTGGTTTAATGTCATCCACCTTTTCTGGAAGCTTCTCCAGTGTGGCAGAGTTTGAAGTTTCACCCATTGCATTATTAGTCGAATCGGCTCTATCCGACTGCTGTTTATCCTTCTTAGCGAAGTAGTTAGGTGGGAATGGGACAAAAGGCACAAACTTGGTATCATTAGCTTGCTCCATGGCCATACGTCTCTTGTACATTGGAGAAGTCAAAGAACGATCTTTCCTTTTACTGACTACAAATCGATTCTCTCCTTTCGGCATTGGCATGATCTCGGGAAAGTCCTCATCTGGAATTTCACTTGCCAGATCTGTAACATTATGTAACTCTGCAACTCTCTTAAACCATCTCTCAGATTTTTCAGCTTGTTGTCTCTCTTTTTCATTTGTAGGAGTCTGACCTATGGGCTTCTCAGAGGGTTGCCAACTGTCTGTTTGCTTACCAGTGTTTAATGCAAGAGATTTATTGTCCATCTCCAACTTCTCACTTCCTTCCATATTCAATTCATTAGGTTTCTTGGCAAACATATTTGCAGGTAGTGGCACAAACGGAACATAATTGCTTCCTCTGGGGGCACTATGCTGAGGTGAAGATTCAGAAGCAGCTGTCTTATGACCTGGAATCTCATCTAACTTTTGGTTGATTGATTGTTGAGAGGTTGCATTTGCAACTGTGCTTTGAGGACCAGTACCCCCAGCAGCGCCATCATTACCCAGGTTTCTTCGGTACTGGGCATTGGCCAGCCTCCTTTCAAGTGGAGTCTTCCTTGTACTGACAACAAACCTGTTCACTCCTTTCCTAAGTGGCATGATTTCAGGAAAATCTTCATC
Organism: Jatropha curcas; assembly: GCF_014843425.1. Next base: position 2,391,174 of record NW_023590816.1, read on the forward strand.
AGCTATGGCACTGGTCATATCTGCACTACTATCCAGCTGAGAAATTTTGCTAAACCATCGTTTTGCCTTCTCTTCATTGGCAGCCAGCCTGCTATCCATATCAGCTGTATTATTGCCATATCCTAGACCTGATCCGGAGTTGGTGGTACCAAATGAGACCTCCCCAGGCCGCTTGCAATCACACCTTAAGCATGCCATGTTCTTTCCATAATTAAAGAAATCACATCTGCAAAAGAATGTTTCTTGATTCATAATTCAAATGAAAACAATAGAAAATAAGCAACAAAAAGAAACAGTGCTCACTGAGGACACTCCCACTCCCCGCCAGTTAGCAGCCTCTTTGGCCGTGCTTCTTCACATTCAAGGCACTTCACATTTCTTGAGAAGTTCATGAAACTACACCTGCTCAATTGAGAGAATCATAATTCAAAGAGAAATTACAAGATGACAGTAAAGAAAGGATAAAGAAAAAGGAGTTCCAATATTGTATCCACACGTAAATTAATGAGATATCAAAAGAGCATAAACAGAAAAAAAAATATCACCCGGCACATAACACTGACATGTTATATTAAGGAAGAAATGGAGGAAATAAGCTAACCTATAGAAAAATAAGGACTCTACCTCGGGCAAATCCAGTCGCCTCTTTTCATTTCAATGTTTTGCCCAAGAGGCCTTGATGCTTGTCCATATCCATCTGGGAATTGATTTTGTGCAGAACCAGATAGGTTTGACTCTGTAGCGTAGCTCAGATGGGCCAACTCACTCAAGAGATTCCGAACAGATGACTCCACATTTTCTCTGTTTGGCAGATTGTTCTTCTCACGAGAAACAAGATTGCTAGCATAACTTATTAAAAACCTCACCAAGTCAACAGTATGTGCTCTGTCAGCATTCTGCACCTTAAAAATAATTGTTTGAGAGCAGTGATCATCGGATAAGAAATTGGCACATATTTGCTAGACCAATAAATAACAGTATCAATGCATATATTTTAACTGATTTAGTATTTCTAAAGAGAGAGATAAAATCCTACTTGGCCCTGGTTCTTAAATGAAAAAATCTACGCAATATAGTATTCCCCAAGAAATAATTTTAGAAGAAAATTTATTTGAATGTGTGTGTGTGTGTGTGTGTGTGTGAGAGAGAGAGAGAGAGAGAGAGAGAGAGAGAGAGAGAGATAAAATCCTACTTGGCCTGGTTCTTAAATGAAAAAAATCTATCGCAATATAGTTTCCCCGCAAGAAATAATTTTTAGAATGAAAATTTATTTGAATGTGTGTGTTGTGTGTGTGTGTTGTGTGTGTGTGTGTGTGTGTGTGAGAGAGAGAGAGAGAGAGAGAGAGAGAGAGAGAGAGAGAGGAGAAGGTTGGAGGGGACAGCAACATAGTTCCTTGTACGAGAACAAAAGAGATCAAGTTCTAAACCCAAAGTGGAAATCTTCATTACACCACGAAGCCTTGGTAGAGATCTCCAATCACAAATAGCCAATTCTTTTAGAACTTGACAGTCTATAAAATTCTGAGTCTTTTGAGAGCAAGTGTTGTGTTTATGAATTAGATGAATTGTGTTTACAGAGCAGCTAGGAATACAATCTTCTAATCCTAATGGGAATGTATGTAAACTATCACTAATGGTCCCTAAAATTATTTTAAGTCCTTAGACAAATTAAATTTAAGTCCCTGGAAATACTTGAATTCTGCCATACTTTAAACTGAACAACTGAGCATTCAGTTGATCAAGGAAACAGATTTCTCAGTTCTAGTTATTTTGAGTATATATAAGCTGAAGTGCTCGGGTGCGAGTATATCTAGGGTGGATAAGTCTGTTCCTTAGGAAAGGATGCAAGCTTCGGATGACAAGCTCCAAACTAAAGATTATCAAGTGAGTGATGGAAAGCAGATTTGAAGTAGTGAAATTACAGTCCTGTGTTATGTGAGGTCATTGTTGACGTAGAATTAGTACCCAGAAAAACTTCATGAAAAGGTTCAAACTTCAAAGGATTTATGTTTACTGTTTACAATTTTCGCTTATTACACAGGGTGCTTTTCTTAATTACATAAAGTCAATTGATTGTAGGATAAACATAGATAAACATATGGTGCTATAGATGTTAGTCACCAATTAAACATCTAAAGTTCAATCTCATCCTAAGTAAATGGAAATAATTTAATAACTTAAAAAAGGAACAAAAGCACTAAAATTTATACTAAATGTTCAATTAAGCATATATAAAAATTAGCACCAAAAGGCTTACACTACTATGGACACTGCCCAAAAACGATCTCATCTTTCTCCCTGAGTCATCACCATTTTTGAACAAAAATGGCATCCCGTTCTCCGCAACCACCTCTATGTCTCTCCTTGACAGCATCCTATTGATAGGTAAAGAAAGAGAATTTAAACATAAACAGTAAAATTTTTCGAAATCAAGTAATTGAAAAGAGAATATTTTATCAACCCTAAAATATCAGGTCGTTCGCGCGCGAATGCCAAGCAAGCACTAGCAGCAGCTAAAAAGTCCTCAGGCAAATTAACGCCAGCAACGAACTCCTCATCGAATCTTTGCTTATTAAAATAGCCAGCAGCGGAGAGATTTCGAATAAAATTGGACCACTCAGGCCATGGGTGGGCCGCGAGGGGTAAAGAAGAGTAAGGTTCGGCGAAATGGGCAGAGGTACTTTGGGTGTGGAGATTTTGTGAGGCTTTGATTTTGAAATGGCGAGGAGGAGAGGGAGAGGGAGAGAGAGAGTTGGGGAGGTGGTGATAGTTCCGGCACGAGACTCGGTGCCAGTGGTTGGACAAGCGGAGGAGAGATTGGCAGCGGCGGTGTAGAAGCGGAGGAGTGGTAGTGGTGGTGAGAAGCATTAGAAATCTGGTGGCGCTGCCCATATTGTAGCGTATTAGAGGTAGAAATACATGAGAGATGATGAGTACGGTCTGGCAATTGACGGTGGCGCTAAAGCCCTACTGGTGGTGGAGATTTGGCAGTGTGGGTGCTGTATATCTGGTGCTCTTTTTTTGACGACTCGAAATATTGAAAAGGATTTTAAAAATCTCCTGTCAAATTTTCATACCGTTTGAACGACAGGCCGTCTGGAAAGAAAGAATGACCTGTCGTTCGAACTGATGGGTTCCATAGAAGTTAACAACTATCTTTTTGTTTCTTGTGATGGAAGAGCCCATAGAATTGGGCTCAAGCCCATTGCTTCAGCAATGGCGTGTGAGTTCTGAAAATGGTAGACTTCTATATGGGCTTCAAAGTAAAGCTCATAATATAAATTTGGGTTATTGTTGGATCAAGTGTTTTTTTGAAGCCCATTCCACATGCAAACGCAAGTCGTTTGAAGGACAAACTCACTGTTTATGGAACGTGGCTCATTGTCGTTTGCGGAACTGGCAATTTTAGTTACGCATTGTTTCACTAAATCTTGGAACTGCCGTAAATCTCTCTCTCTCTCTCTCTCTCTCTCTCTCTCTCTCTCTCTCATCTCTCTCTCTCTCTCTCTCTCTCTCTCTCTCTCTCTCTCTCTCTCTCTCTATTCTTATGCTTGTTAATCAGCTAAACAAAATATTTCAGTTAAAAAATTAAAAGAGTAATTTTATTTTTCCGATGACTAAAACATTTTCTCTTATCCACAAACGATTGAAAAAGAAATACGTAAACGACACAGTGAAGAAAAACAGATGAGCAACACAAACTGTCATTCCTGTCCTAGTATAATACAAGGCCCAATAAGGCCGTTTTGTTTGTCCTGATCTATTCTATACTACAAGGCCCAACAAGCCTTTCATTTGATAACCCAAACCAAAAGTCTATAATATATTTAAGGCAAAACTATGATTTTGTCATTATATTTTAACATAATATATAATATTATTCTTAATTTTTAGAAATATATTATTTTGTCTATGTTTTCGTTATCTTCGTTGCACTGTTATATATTTTTGTTAAATTTTTATATTTTTTTCCATCAAAACCTTACTATTCTATTCTTGTATTTTACCAAATTTAATTAATATCCCTGTATTTACTGACTATATTATTCATACAGTTTACCAAAATGAACTAGCCTATTCCTGTATTTAAATGGAAAAAGCACAAAAAATTTACATAACGATATAATAGTGTTATGGAGGTAAAAGATTGAGTTAAAATTATATATTTCTAAAAATATAAGGGTAAAATCATGTATTTTGATAGAATACAAGAACAAAATAATAATTTTCTTCATATTTAATATTTTATTATATATTTTCTCTTTATATTTAGTTAATCACTTTTTTTTACGTAGAGCGTGAACATTTTTTTCTCCACTTAGTAAATGTTTTCTAGATATTGAACTTATATTTCTCACTTTTACAAAGATCTAGATCACTTATCATTCTAACCACACATTTTCAGCATTTAGACTCTTTAATTCAATTTTGTTTCTTATGGCAGATTTCTTATAAATGGTAAGTAGGTGTTAGGAATCTTTTTATATCTACTTAAAATGTTGAAATTCTACTTGGTTACGTACCCCTAATTGCAGGTTAGTTAGCCATTGTTTAGAAGAAGCATTCGTCAAGATTCATTCCCTTAGTTGCTAACAGACAACCTCAATATTGAAATTTGTTTTAATCACATTTATGAAAAAAGAATGTTTTATGTAATATAGTCAATGTGCTCTAAAGTTCAATCAAGAAAATTTAGTCCGGATTTGCAAAACTGCCTTGTAATTTGGTTCATCAATCCAAAATTTTCATTATCTAAGAAGAAACGGTGAGAGTCAATCATCCCTTAATAGCATTATTTTACAAAAATATTATATACGCATTAAAAGGACATGAACCATCAATGGCAGACTAAAGGATGAGCTTTCGGCTAATCAAACCAAATTGAATTACCTCGATTTCGATTTATCGGAATATATTTTTATAGTATCTAAATTCGAAATCAAATGATATATTGATCCAAACCAAATTAAATTGATTTCAATTTGATTTGAATTCGGTTGTTCTGAATCAAATTAGCTGTTTGCAATTGAAATGTTATAATTACTAAGAAGTATAGTGTAAGAAATAGTAAAATCGCTGACGTGAAAAGCACAAATCAGTAATAACTAATAAAACGTTGTTTTTATATAGTAACTATAGCAATGAGTTCGTAATGTTAAAATATTTTCCATGTTAGGCAAAAAGTTTTCCTTTCATTTTTTTTTTCTTTTTCGTTATTAATTAATTCATAAAAACCTTAAACCTAAACCCTAGAAGTTGTCTTAGTTTTTTTCAACAAATGCTGCGGTAACCAATTGATCTGAGAAAGAATGTCAGTGACAGTCACAAAACGCCACTAAGAAAGTGGGAGTTGCGGCGGTAGCCGCCCATAACTTTTGGTCCCCTATTTTTTGCGTTTTAGTTGGGGATTTGCGGTGTGTAATGGGTTAGTTCAAGTTCTTGATTCATATTTGATATATTATTATTATTATTATTATTATTTTATGTATACTGTTATAATGTTTACCAATTCATGTCTGGACAAAACTCATCAATTTATAATAAATGATCATCTACATTCAACACCGTGATGGATATTTCAAATATGATTAAGCTACCTATAAATATAATTTACCTACCCAATAATTTTTTAAACTATTTTAAATTATATTTTCTCATTTAATTTAACGGTCAGATATTTGAGATTGGAAATAATTATGTTTAAAGCATTCTCAGACCTACAATTAACCGCTAAATTAAACTTATTTTTAATGAATTCATAAATAAATTAATATGTAAAAAAATGAGATGAATGCATGTGATTAATTCTAGACGTGGCGACATAAAAAAATAAACAAATATATGTTGACACCCATTTCTCAAACTATGACAATGACTTCACTTCCACGTAATTAACGTGGTCGAACATATAAAAAGGGTTTAATTAACTAATCTAATAATTAATTAATTAATTAATTAATTAGACGAAATATTTGATATTGAGATGTTATAAATTAAATTAAATTAAATTGTTTTTTAGCTAAATCATCAAAGCTTATTGATGTGACATTCAATTATTATTAGTATTCAAACATTATTAACCATTTAATACAATCATTATTAAGATTTCATATCACATGTCACTTCCTTTAATTAAGAAAGTGTTATATAAAGTTACTTTCATGAAATGAAATTTCAACATATAGTATTTACATATTCAAAGGTAGCATTCCATCAACCGCGATCAGGAATTTGTAGCAAGTTGAGAAAATTAAACTCTGCATTACAATGATACTATAATTTTTTTTTTTGTTAAATTAAATTTTAGAACTTCTTAAATAAATTATATAAAAAAATATTTTGATACAATATTTTATAATATATAACATTCTGATACTATCTATTTGGAAACAATTAAAGTAGTGGTTCACGTTTTGAATTAAGTTAAAATACTATATTTATTATTTATTATTTATATTGCATGCTGTGTTTCATAAAATATTGTATCTTCCAACATTGAGCACTTGCAATAATTAATTGAATTTTTAAACTTATTGTATATTAACAGTTAATTGAATAACTATATTGATTACATGCTCTACTTTAAATTAACATATATAAACAACTGATCACGAATAATTAATATATTATAATATTCTCTTTTTTTTTTTGCCAGTAATCAAATTGATTTTATTAGAGATTAATAATAAAAAGGGAAAAAACTTATTAAAACTGAACGAAACTAAACCCAAGCTAACAAGATTTCCCTATTATATCTAAGAAATCTAATGCTTAGAATTGATAAGAAAAATCTATACATAAATAAAACTAGATAACCTCTCTTAAAGTAAAAGATGAATGTTGTTTTCGACAGTAGCTTTTTTAGTAGTTTTTAACGTTTTGACTAGTCAAAAACATTAAACGATATTTTTTATAGTGCTTAATAATATAGTGTTTCAACTAATTTTTAAAAGTTAAAGTAGTATTTTATGAAAAACAACTAAAACAGCTAATAACTATCAAAACAACTAATTTTGCCAAACATACTTGAAAACAAGAAAAGAGCAAAATGAAAGTAAAAAAAATCAATAAGACTCAAACAACTAATGTTACCGAACATCGCTTTTTTTTTTTTTTTCCAAAAAATGAAAAAATTACATATATAAACGTGGTTAAGAAGGAAACATGATCCATCTATATCCACTTTACTTATATATGTGATTGGCAAATGTAGATTTTGTCGACAAGATCTCTCCTGCCTAAATTTGATATGTATCTTATAGACAAGGTTGGTATTTGATGCTTGCAAATTAGTTTGACTAATTTAAGGATTTGATTTTGATATATATTTATATATTATTGACAACATCAATACTCAAATTTAGTGACCGACATCTTTTTTATCATTATCTTAGCCTTAGCTATTTATAGAGCTAGCCCTCCACATAACAGTAATAACAATAATATATCGACATCTTTTTTCTATCACATTATCTTGAGCTGTAGCTATTTACCTCAGAGCTAGCCCATATCAAAACATAACAGTGAATAAACAAGTAATATATATTTATACGACATTATATTAATAAACTATAATTAATAATCTATAATATATGTATAAGACTAGATATTTTAATGAATAAATTCATTTAATTTATAATTGGTATTAATTGGGAAGTTCGAAGATGCATTATTTCATAACAAATTGTTTCAATAAATAACTTACCTCAATTGATATAGTTTTGTAACACTTCCATTAAACTAGGAATTTAAGAAAAGAACATGCATCTATAAAATATGTATGCTTCATTGTAAAAAAATCATTCATACATGTGTATTGTGGCCTTACAGGTACACTTTAATTATCAGCATATATTTCTCTTTTTTCTATTTTGGGATTATGTATATAATTATTTTAATGAATAAATTCATTTAATTATACAATTGTATTCTCTTGGGAGTTCCAAGGATGTTGATTCATACATTGTTTCAATAATAAATACCTCCTTGATTAAGTTGTAACACTCCATTAAACTAGGAAATTAAGAAAAGAACCATGCATCTATATATGTATGCTTCATTGCTAAAAAATCATTCATACATGTGTTTGTGGCCTACAGGTAATATATGCAATTAAATATTTTCTTTTTTCATATTTTGGGATAAAAGCATTTAATTAATTAATTATTCATGCATGCATCTGGAAAGGAAATATATTAAGATAAAGAAAAGGAAGACAAAAGAATATTTGGTGGGACACCTAATCCAACACTAGAATGGCTTTCTTTTTGGAAAAAAAAAAAAATAACACATATTTTTTTTTTGAAGGTTTGTTATTGAATATATGATATTTGATTTTATTTGGTTGGAAAATTTAGATACTGTTTTTCGAACGTATATCTTTGATTAATAGAGTCTGATAGTGCGGTCTGTTCCTCCATTGATGCTATTAATGTATAGTGCATGAACTCATCCGTGTACGTTACATGCAATAAGTTTTTGGAAAAACAATCCAAACATAGAAGATCTAGAGAAATTATTTTATCCTCCAAATCAATTAAAGAATCAGTTGCTACTATGAAGATTTATATTGGTCAAAGTCATATTCAAACGGAAAAATTTTATATTATTTCTTTTAATTTTAGTTTTATCATTCAAAAGAATATAGATAAGTCTTTTGTTGTTAAAGGATCAATGAAATTTCTATCAATGATGATAGTAAGTTATATGTCTAATCTAATTGAGGTATTTGTAATACTTTATTTTATTATTAATGAATTATATTTCTTAAAAAAAAAAAAAAAACTTGTTAAACATATGATCGTGTTATATGAAGATAGCTAGGTCTGCATTTGGCTTATTTGGAAGTTCTTCCCATAAATTTTAGTTCACTAAACAAAATATTATATAATTAAGACTAATTAATATTATTTATTTTAATTAAATAATATCTTGAATTGATTTTCACTCTTAATAAAATTTAATATAATCAATTCATAAAAGGTACCATTAATCACTCCATTACCAACATAATTTAACTAGGAAAATTCAGAGTTAATGATTCTATTAACAGAATAACAATGGAGTTAGTGATTCTGTTCATGGAAAGGAAAATATTGATTAGTTTAAAGGAGGAGACAAAGTTTTTGGTTTGACATTATTGCTGTTTTTTGAAAGATACCTATGAGATAGTGAAGGTTAATCGATTAATTTGTTAGTATACGAATGACTGTAAGGCCAAACAATTATTTCTTTTCAAACACCAAATGTGTCAAATTAACAAAATCGTATATATATAATCAAGAGGTATAATTTCTCTCGGACCATAGAGCGAAATATATATATATATTTTTTTAAAGAAGAATAAGAGCTAAGCTCTTAAATTACATGCATAATCTCAGCTTTTCTATTTTGGTGCTGCAGAAAGTTATTTTCCACCCTTATTACTTTTAAGAAGCATATGGTAAAAAAAAGGAAGAAATGTTAATTAAATAGGAAAGAAAAAAAAATTTATTACAAGGGATGTCGTGATATCATTTTCATTTATAAAATAATAATTTTAACATAAGTAGGTGATTTGAAGTAAGCATAATTACTTATAAAAAAAACTTTTGATTTATTTTTAGATATTTTTTAATTTACATTTAAAAATATATATGACTGAGAAGCTAAACCAAACATTCAATAACTACCATTTTACTACTCATCAATATAAAAAAAAAAAAAAAATGTCGGTCTTGGTCCAAATAGGTTTTATCAAACCTAGCTATATAGGATAAATTTTGTTTGTGATTTTCAAAATATTACAAAATTATCTTCAAAGTTGCCTGTCTTGTTTGTTATGTAGGATAATCCCATCCTAGGATTCAGTCATTGCTTGCATTAAAGCGACATTAACCATGATTTAAGGGCACCAATTCTTGGTAAAAAAAAACAGTAAAAGAGTCAATAATGACTGTCTCTGGCTGGTTAAATGTATGCAATGACTTTTAAACCCACTAATAATTAATTTTAACTGCCCCTTTAGAAAATATGAGTTTATAGTGTTAAAAAGTATTTGTGAATCATTTTTTATCAACATTTTAAATCAAAGATTCAAAATTCATTCCCTTAGTTACAAACTGACAAGAACATAATAATGATGGTTTGAAATTCAAACTCTATTGTTTATTTCAAAAAAAAAAAAAAAAAAAAAAAACTACATAATGATGGTTTTAATTCAAACTCTATTGTTAAAAAAAAAAAAAAAAAAAAAATGAAAATGTTTAATTCAAAAAAACATTTGAAAGAGACAGCGGTTTCAATCGGGTTGAATAATTACACTAGCTACCCTTAGGAGTCAATCTTGAGATTATACTAACTAAATTATTTCCAATAAACATGTGTTAAAACAAAACTAGATGGTGAAACATTGTTTTTAATTATATGAGATTTAGATTTATTTTTATCCAAAAACATCGTTGAAAAATATTTTTGAATTATTATTTACTCTTTCAAGATAAATAAAAAATAAAAAATTTTATAGTGGATCTCAATTAATTTGATATTAAAACTCAGTCATTTTTATTTATATTATTTAATTACTCTTTATGACTAAAATATATTAAAAATAGATTTATAAATTTTAATTTAGTTGACAAAGCAGACTAGATATGTAAGAACAGCGCTTGGGTTTGAATCCTACTAAACAGATGAAATACTTTAATGCGACTAAAGCTCGAGCAAAATTAGTTGGCGAAGCAGATTACATATGTAAGAACAGCGCTTGGGTTTGAATCCTACTAAACAGATGAAATACTTTAATGCGACTAAAGCTCGAGCAAAATTAGTTGGCGAAGCAGATTACATATGTAAGAACAGCGCTTGGGTTTGAATCAGAAGATCGCCGTCGATACCGCTCGAGCCGGGCACGCACACAGGCCGCTACTTACGCCTGAATCCTACTAAAAACAGCCCATGACAATTACTTTACTGCCCCGACTAAAAGCAACGGAGCGAATCGAGCCAAGTAATTCACGTTGGCGACAGCCAGGATTTACATAGTTGTCTAAGAACCAGCGCCTTGGGTTTGAACCCTAACCCTACTAAACAGGATTGAAAAAATTAATGCGATTAAACTCATCGAGTAAAATTAGGTCGCGTCTGCCTGCCACTAACTAGACTTTCAACATACCGGTGATTTCAAAAAAAAAAAAAAAATAAATAGAGCCCCAACAGCTTAACGGCCTGGACTATTTAGCTAGACATGCCAACAAAGGTCCCGCGGTCAGTTCATCTTAACCTAACTCAGTTGAGTGGTCACGGGTGTGATGTTACCTTCTGTCATCATTCAGACTAAACACACCTCCTTATTATAGCATGACCCTTAACATGCCAACAATAAAAGAAGCATTGCCTTCAACTTTTTGTGCAACTAATAATTGTGAAGTAAAGTTGGTGTAGGCACACTTACTATAAAGGGTATTAAAAAAAAAAAAAAAAAAAGAGCAAAGTAAACCCTATATATGTAGCATGCAAAAATGGGTCATTCATTTAACTAACTAGTTGAGTGGGTGGATTCTTTGTCATCATTAATAAAACACTTTTAGCATACTTACATGCAAAATAAAAACATGCCCTTCAACTTTTTTTCAACTAATAATTAATAATTGGTTAGATAATAAAGATGTTCGACAAAAGTTGTCACTATATATACATATATATATATGGTCAAATAAAGTAGGAAACGCTTTATTTTCAATAGAGGCTGCGCTTCGATGTGTCCTTTTTACACAAATGGGACAATCCCAACTAATCTCTCAATGTGTCACTCACACTCACAAATTTATGATCACCATTCCCTCTTTTAATTTAGGTGGCCGCCCTTTAATTAATTTCCCTTTATTTATTTGGGTTTCTAGGGCTCAATTCTTTTTATTTTGTTGGAATTGTTCTTAGGAAAAATCAGCAATAAATCCTTCTTCAAGAACAAGAGATTTCAAAGTTAAGAAATTTGTTTAATTGCGACTCCTCCTATTGATCCTAATTTAATTGGTCCAAACCCAAATTGAGTTGTAAAATTCATGACTAGTCCTTTAAAATTTGACACTTACTAAAATATAGAACACTCAAATTCTTATTTTCTTTTACATTAAGAAAGTTGTTTAAAAATGATAAACCTAAATGTTTTAATTCTACGAGACAAATATTCAATTATTTACATGATAACAATTAACATCATACAATAATAAATAAAAATAGCAAGATATAAAGAGCACCGAACAAATATTTTATTTTTGATTGCAGATGATAAATTAATGGGTGCATGAATGTGGAATTGAGTCCAATTGATAGTGACTTATTCAAAGTATTTTCCCTTCAACAAAACTTTTCAATTGAACCCCACAAATGATGAAATTAGGTCTTCTCTCTCTCTCTCTCTCTCTCTCTCTCGTATACACAAGAAACTTAAAAAAGGGGTCCACCAATCAATTAAAAAGCATTTTTATTTTTAATTTTAAAAAATAAAAATAAAAAAGCTTATTAGTACATGATTCAATTGTATTAATAGTGTATATAAAAATATGTTTGTCCTTTGATATAATTCCATGGGGACATTATATCGCAATTTGATTCCAATTTCCAAGTAACTACCATGACAGTGACTTCACTTTGGTATATGAAAATTATTTTTTTGAACATATTAAAAAATGTAAATAATAATTATAAATTCATCTAACAGAATAATAATTAATTAAAAAAATATTGTTGTCAAGGCAGGTATTGACAAGACTCTTATTTATATTATTTTTGCATTAAAAAATAAAAAGAATCACACTTGGTTATGTCTTATAGAAATGTACACCAGCTGCCCCTTGTGCTAAGAGTCCCTCCATTTGGATTGCGGGAAAATGCTATATTTTCTCGTTAGGATCATCTCCATACCTAAAAATTTTATGTCTCGTAGCTAATTAAAAAATTATTAGTTAGTTCTTGGAAGTATATATTAATTAATTAATTAATAATTAAGTACACAAAGTGGCTAGCTAGGGCCTAACTTGAGATTCTTGGAAATGCAATTAGGGATTTGATGAGTATAACAAGAGACGAGAAATGTTGAATAATTAATTATATATAATAATCAAAACGACAGTCTTGAAGTCAGTAGTGCTTACTCTATTTGATTCTTTATGCTCCTAATGATGGAATTTTTTTTTTTTTTAAATATATAATTTTTATTTTGGTTTATTAGGTGACAAATTTTTGTTGGGTTAGCTGGAATTTTGGTGCCATGTGAGTTAGCTAAGAAAGGTATTTTCGTTATCATAAGATCGATATTATCTATATAATTTCTGTGAATTTATCACTAATTAATTCCAAACTTTGACAAATTAGTTATAAAACCCACTCTTAAACCTATGCTTAATTTAATTCAAATGCTAACGGAAGTAGAATAACTAAGTAGGACTCTTACTATTTTGTTTCATATAATTAACAATAAATAAAATAGTCTAGTTATTAATTAATTGAAATAAAAATTTTAAAGAATTAAAATACTCAATAACTGATAGTTTAATCAATAGTCTCATTATGAATCGATAAATTATAAATAGTTTTTGAGTGCTTATTTTGCTATAAAATATGAGTAATAAATGACAATTTACTAATTTTACTCTTATTTATATTAAATATAATAATTATTTTCACGAGTTATTATTTATTTTGAGATAAAGGGTAATTTGATGTTTAATTTTAATATAATTTAGAAGAATTATTTTTAAATAATTTATATTTTAAAATAGATGAAATATTATTTTATTATTAAATGAATAATAATATATACGTGGGCGCACGCACCTGCACGTATAATAGCATGTAGCAAGTGAGAGAGTAGCAACCCACCATTTGATTTGATGAGGACAATAATTGATGGGTGCATAAGACTTTTTCTGAGGAAAGAAGAGGTGGTGGGTTGGTTAGTGTAACAATTCCACCGAGTCATACAAATTTGCAACTTTGATGGGCCTTTTGGTCTATCAAGTGTCAAAAGCTCATACAATCCTTCGCAAATGCAACAATTTTAGGGTCAAAATAAAAAGGTAGACAAAACAAGATTGGTTTGTGGGACAAAATTAGATATTATAATAGTGACCCATCAAAAAAATAAAACACAATTATTACTAAAAAATTGCATAATTTGTAATTTAGTGTTTAAATTCTCAACTACTAATTAAGAGTAACATTTTAATTAATTAATTAACAATTAACTACTAATTGTTAATTAATTAACAATTAGTTGTATAACAGAAAGATACAGTCAAGCACTATTTCGTGAGTGACTGAGGTTCTTTTTATTTATCGGCGTCATGCAGTTTTGATAATTTGATGATCTATTGAAGTTATGTGTAACCTAATCATTCTCCTAACCCTATTTCCATTGGATATGTCATAATCAAGAAATTAGTTATTTCCTTAATTAAGATATCAACTTATAATGATCTAATAATCATATTGATTAATATAATTCACCCACATTGGTCAAATATATAGATGATCCTAATAGAAAAGTCTTTTTTTTTAAATAATAATAATAATAATAATAATAATTTGGCTAAAGAATCATATATGGAGGAGGAAACTAAGCATTTTTGGGTTAATTGGTACTTAAAATTTAGTTACTGCAAGCTGTTTGATGTTTGGATGATAAGAAAGATACGTTTGTTGTTTTAGGAAGGGGAAAAAAAGTCTTTGAATGAGCGGCCAATAGGCCAATATATATTCCTTTCAAAAAAAAAAAAAAAAAAAAAAAACATTAGTTATATTCCTTAATTAAGATAATCAACTTATCAATGATCTAAATAATCACTTGATAGATTTAATAATAATCACCACATTGCCACGTCAAATATATAGATGAAAATCCTAATAGATAAAGTCTTTTTTTTTAAATAATAAAATTAACTAATAATCAATAATTTCGCCGTAAAGAACGTATCATCATATGAGGGAGCCGAAACTAAGCATTTTTTGGGTTAATGGTACTTAAACATTTTTAGTTACTGGCAAAGCTGTTTGATTGTCTTGCGATGATAAAGAAAGACTACGTTTTTTGTTTAGAAGGGGCAAAAAAAAGTCCTTCTGAGATGACCACGGCCCCAATAGGCCAATATATATTCCGGTTTTCAAAAAAAAAAAAAAAAAAAAAAAAAAAAAAGGGGTTATAAGAGCCAGAAATAAAGTAGTAAAATGGGTGATGTGCTTTCCATCTTTCAACAAAGGCTGCCTTTTGTGTCTTTTTGTTTGCAAAAGAAAACAGAATTAGCAATTTATCCCTTTGAAATGTTTTTTTCCACGACACAAATCCAGTTTTGATGACAACACTTTTTGAAATAGCTAGTAACATTTTGATCAGTCAAAACGTAAATGCTATTTTTTCCGGTATTTGATAACATAACATTTAAATTAATTTTTAAAAATTAAAATAGTATTTCGTGAAAAGTTAACTCATATAACATTTCATTTTTAACGTTTTATGCAAATGAAAAATTACTAAAACAGTCAAGAGCTAACCGTTACTAAAATAGATGATAACTACCAAAACAGCTGATTTTAACTAACAATTCATTTTTCGTGAATCAGAATACTAATTAATGGCCTTAATATTATCATAATTGCAAACTTTCTTTATTGATGTTGTTGATTATATAACAAAAAGCTCAAGTTTTGTATTTAGTATAGAATACACGTAATCAAATGTAATATAACACGTGAAATTAAAATGAATATGAGTGTTTTCTCAAAAAAAAAAAAAAAAAAAAAAACAAACAGTTTTGTATTAGTATTAGAATACAACGTGTAATCAAATGCTAATCATAACACGTGAAATATTAAAATGAATATGAGGTGTCGATTTCTCAAAAAAAAAAAAAGAAAAAAAAAAAGAACTATGAGTGGTCGCTTTATGTACTAGGAAAAAAATAAAATAAAAGTCAAAAAAAAAAAAAAAAAAAAAAAAGAATATGAGTGTCTTTATACTAGGAAAAAAATAAAATAAAAGTCATTGCTATGTCATTTTTACAATAAACGTAGTATGTTAGTACACGTAACCATGGTTAAGATTGTGGATAGATTAATTTGGAAATCCAAATACATTAACTGATAATTGAGTAATTAGTGACGAAGCTAGAAATAAAAATTAGAGAAAAAAAATTTAAATTTAAGGAAATAAACGCTAACTATTTTATAAGTAAAATTGAAAACTTTTAATATATTATAAATTAAAATTTTTTAAAAGATTGGGATTGGCGGATAGTCCTAAGAGCCCTTCCTTCCATCGTTAGAAATAAGAGAAATATAGATAACTGAAATCTCATAACATATAAAATCCAACTGAGTTCATTATTTTAACTCCATTTAATTGTTAGACGAGTAAAATAAATTTGGTTGGATAGTATAAGAGACTGAAATCCAATTAAATTAATTAGTTTTGTTTATTAGAAGTAGACTCTTTAAAAAACTGCAATGACCGAATTAAATAATTCCAATTCGATTTAATTTTTGGTTATTTTTAACTAATCACGATTTAAAAACAGCTAGTTTTTATTTATGAAACTACTCGTTTTAATTTCAAAAGAGGGTAAAATTGGAATCAAATTATTCTTAGGAAGTTTTTTAGATGATTTTGAAACTGATGGTTCTAGTTCGGAACATGAATTAGATAATATTTACTCTTTTTTAATTATTCAAAGTTTTAATTTTATAACATGACTAATAATGATAATAATAATTGATGTTGAGTAATATTGAAAATAACCGATAGCCTTTTAAAAGAAAGCCTTAAAAAATTTATTTAAAAAAATTATAAAAAATAAAATTAATAGTTCCTTTGCTATTTTTTTTTTTTTTTTTTTTTTCTTTGTAAAAAACAAGCGCTTAAAAAAAATTTATTGAACAAAAAATTAATAAAAAATAAAATTAATAGTTCTCTTTGCCTATTTTTTTATTTTTTTTTTTTTTTTACGTTTGGATTTTTTTTTTTTTTTTTTTTTTTTACGGTTTGATTCCAAAGAATAAAAAATTGCAATCGAATGGTAAGCACACGGTTTGAATTATATTTTAAAATCGAAAATCATTGAATGCAGTTCGGTGTCGGTTTTGTACATGTCAAAAGAGCTGTAATTTTAAAAAATAGTAGGGGCATTTAGGTCCTTATGAAGATTTGTAACACGTGAGGGCTCTTGAATTCAAACATTATATTAAAAAAAAAAACAGGATACCCCACTTCAAATATGCTCAGAGATTTCGTTACAGGAGACTGGAGACTTTGTATTTATTAACTTTTCTATTTCTCTTTAAAAAAAAAAAATCGTTAACAACAAACTCCCATCTTAACCGTACACGTGTTTGGTGAAGGTCGAACCGCACGTGTAACTCCCCCGCTCATCCCCACACAATATCGTCATCAAAAGCACAAAACGACAATAAAGAGAAACGGTTTGTATAAAGAGACAAAACGCATGCACGAGGAGGGCAACCCAATCAGAATATATTAATAATTTTAGCATTTACTTATTTGTTTTTTTAAAAATAAAAAATAACAAAAAATAAAGAGCTGTTTTTGTGTTTTTGTGTTTACGTTACGGTTATGAGATAAAAAGAAGAGAGTTGTTGAAACAGAAACCTGAAACTTCAATTGCGCGTGTGCAGTTTTTGCCATTAACGTAACGTACTGTAACGTACTGAAACGATTCGTTTTTATTGCTTTTCTTTTTCCTTTGTTTTTTTCCCATTTTTATCAAATAAAAATTATTTTTTATTTACACCCAATATTTTCATGTTCAGGTTAAAATTATATTTACATAAAATTCTTCTCGTGGGATATTTAATTGTTACATATCCAGCAAAAATCAATTCCTAAACAAATAATTGGAAGTTAATTAAGGAATTAATCAGTGATTAGGACATGGTATTGATGTCTCCTAGAATAAGTGCAGTTAATAAAAATGTGTCACAAGTCAAAGAAGCAAAAGGAGAAAAACCATAATTACTTTCTATTTTCAACAACATCCAGTTTAGTTACCTATTTATATGAATCGGTAGTTTTCACATGACTTGTTTTAATCCACTTTTATTACGTATTATCACTCTTTTTTTTTTTTTTTTTTTTTTTTTTGCAAAAACCAATTACTCATTCGTATTCTTCAGACAACATCCAGTTTAGTTAACCAATTTATCATGAATCCCGGTCAGCGCTTTCACTCACATGACTTGCTTTTAAATCCACTATTTATTAGTAACTATATCGCCTCTTTTTTTTATTTTTTTTTTTTCCATACTTTCCTTTTCTTTATCCCATCCTTTAAATACACAATTTTAAGCAACTAAACAGTCTCTAATAAAATTAATTAATCATTTTCTAGGAAATTTTATGGTTCATTACTGCACAGACCTTGGAGTGTGTCTATTGTGTCAGCTATCATTTTTTAGAACCGTTTCGTTTTCTTACTTTTCCGCACGCTATGGGGTGATTAGTATAAGATTTTGTCCTTAAGGATTGGTAATATCACATAAATGTTAAGTCAGTTTTTTTTGGAAAAATGAGTTTGCTAGTAACTAATAAAATAATAGGAGTGTGTTAAATCCCACCCAATGGGTTCATTAATATGTGGGACATATTAACGTTAATATACTCCTTTTCAGTATTATTTTCAGATGTGATCAATTTTTTTTTAAGGGTTAAACTTTAATAAAATGTTTTTTTTTTTTTTTTTTTTCTTTTCTTTTCTTATCCATCTTTAAATACACAATTAAGCAACTAAACAGCTCTAAAAATTAATTAATACATTTTAAATAGTTTGTCAGGACAGCTTGGATGTTGTTATTGTTGGTCAGGTATTCATTTTAGACCGTTTCTTCTTACTTCTATCCATATATATAGATTGTCTTAAGATTTTATCCATAAATGTAAGTCATTTTGAAAATATCTAGTAATAATAAATAATAATTTTTCAAATCCACAATTATTTATATTAAATATAGTAATTATCTTCATATTTTTTCAAATGATAATTTAGTTAAATTAATAAATATTTCATAATATTCATTTTTGTAGGATTAAGATTATAAGAAATGACTGCACATTAACGAGTAGCAGACATCAAAATATTGACATGTTTATTCATATTCACAATTACATGATGAAAAAAATTAGTTAAATCATCATTATCAGCAACCATCCATCAAGATCAAGTGTGTAGGATTCACTTATTCGTGGGTCCTCGAGAGTAGTGACGTGGCCCGGTGCTATACATAATAAATCATGAATAATAAAAATTGGGGGTTTTATTTTTATATATTATTCGGTGTGGGCCAAATAATTGGAAATAAAAGAAAATGAATGAAGGAAAAAGAAAATCTGAAAGGCATAAAAGTGGGACAATCATTTCAACAGTCAAAAAGATTTGAGGAGGAATAGAATAATTGTTCATCTTTTGAAGGTTTAGCTAACAGAACATTATCATAATAATTAATAATAAAGTAACATGAAAATCAATAAAAAGTTGTTAAAGGAAAGGAGATTGGAGTGAGTCACCACTCCAAAAATTAAGAAGATTATGTATTCTTTTTATTATATATTAATTTAATGGATGCATTTCAATACTATTTTTTGATTTCTAAAAAAAAAAAAATTTTTTTTGGATTTTTGAGTTTTTTTATGACAAGTTAGGAGTTTATTTGTACTTTAAAAATATAATTTTATTACAATTAATTAATGAAGTATTATTAACTATTTTGTCATGTAATTTTTCTTTTTAAATTCTTTCTAAAGCTATTATCCTTTTTTATTTTATTCAGTGTATGAAATATATCATATTTATAAATTTTAAATTTTGAGAGAATAACTTAAATTAATAATGAAAATATATTATTGTCGGTGAAATTTATAATTTAAAACCTGAATTGGACAAAGCTTTTATGATGTATAATAATAATAATAACACATCACCTATCAATCTTATTCATCTAAGAGAAGGAACATCACATTCTAGTCATTTCAAATATGATATAATTAAAACCCTTAATTCATTCTCATTAAAAGCATGGATACTTAACCATTACATAAAGTTCCAATCCATTCAAAGCCATATCATAGAAACAATTTGTACAACAATCAATTAAAAATAAAAAAATAGTAAATAACCTTTAAATTTTATTGAACAAAATAAGAAATTACAAGTTTGATTTTTGAAAATCGCAATTTAATAATAAAAAAATACATTGTCAAAATAAAAAAAAAGAAAA
This sequence comes from Jatropha curcas, assembly GCF_014843425.1. Next base: position 2,411,433 of record NW_023590816.1, read on the forward strand.
AGAAAAGTGGTGTATGAGGAAGTGGTGATGTTTTTTTTTTTAATTTCTTTTTTTTAATAATTACTAAAAATAAAAATATTAAAGAAGACTTTGGTACTTTATAAAATTTTCCGTTTTGCTTTGAAAAGAAAAGTTAAAGAAGGTATTACTAAGAGACAAGCAGATTCTGGTTTTCTCCAAACCCCAAGAAAGACCAAAAGAGAGAGAAAAACAAAACAAAGCTGAACACCAATACCAATGCCATAGCATATGTTTTTTAGGGACACACCCACCCACCCACACGAGTGGCTCTCGAGTTGCATGCAACCCAACAAATGCAATCACTATTTACTAACCTTTTTCCTTTTTTTTTTTTTTTTTTTTTTTTTTTTTTTTTTTTTTTTTTTTTTAAATTTCTTTTTGTTATATACATACATGTAGTTGCTTAAGAGAAGCAGAGATCAGTCTCAAAATAAGCTCCCCTAGTCCTTACCTCATCTCTGTGTCTCTCTGTTTCTTGCAGTTTTATGTATAAAGAGAGAAAAAGAGTAAAGAGAGAATCGTGTGGGTTCTTCTCTTCTTTTTTGTTATTGCTATTGCTATTGCTATTGCTTTCCCTATCCCTTTCTTCCTTTCTTCCTTTCTTCTTTGCCCCATCCACAAATTCAAAGAATTTAAAGAAAGCCTCCAGCTTTATCTTTCTTTCCTGCCAAACACACCTTTCTTTTTTTTTTTCAAATGGTAGATTTGCAGTTTTGGATCGTCAAAAGAGAAAAATAAATAGAACCCACTTCTATTTTTTGCCTTGTTAAATCTGATAACTCTGTTTTTGCTCTGTTTTAGCAAGGCATTGTGGAAAGGAGTTGGGTTTTTGGGTTTTCAAGTTCTGTTTTGTTATTTCATTTTCGCCAATTGTTAAAAAAAGAAGAAGAAAATCATCGGCTTAATTTTATTTTATTTTTGGTCAAAATGAGTCTAAAACACCTAAGGAGTAACAACATTGGTTTTAATGGTTATCGAGACATGAACTTTTTGCCTCCGCCTCCTTCTTCTCAATTATCTCTCTCTAAAACTAATACATTTGGGTTAATGGGTAAACCAGAAACCAAAAGTCCTCAAATGGATTTTCAGGTTTTGGGCCATTCAATGGACCAACAAGTAGAAAACAGAGGAACTAAGAGGCCTAACGATGATGGAAGTGATGGCTATTTGGTTGTTCAAAACAAAGGTCTTGCTTTACATTTAGATGAAGAAGAAGAGCCTAAAAACTCTGTTTCTGGTAAAAATGGACACACAAAGCTTTGTGCTAGAGGCCATTGGAGACCAGCTGAAGATGCTAAGCTTAAAGAGCTTGTAGCCCAATATGGCCCTCAAAATTGGAATTTGATCGCTGAGAATCTTGAAGGAAGATCAGGTACGCCTCCTCAAAAAAATCTTTGTCATGGAAAGTGGAGAACAACTATTCTTAGCCAAAAATGTTCAGAAAGTTGTGCATTTTTGCATTGATCATAATCAGAGAATCGAAAAAAAAAAGAAGAAAAGATTATACCTTTTATTATTTTCTTGATTAGCTATTATTTTATAAACTAAAAAAGAAAAGAAAAACCCAAATCAAGAATTTATCAAAAGAAAGAAATATCTAATCTTGGATATTATTTTGATTTTCAGGGAAAAGTTGTAGATTAAGGTGGTTCAACCAACTGGATCCAAGAATCAACAGAAGAGCTTTTACTGAGGAAGAAGAAGAAAGACTATTAGCTGCCCATAGACTTTATGGCAACAAATGGGCAATGATTGCTAGGCTTTTCCCTGGCAGGACTGATAATGCAGTTAAAAACCATTGGCATGTGATTATGGCTAGAAAACATAGAGAACAATCAAGCATTTACAGAAGAAGAAAGCCCTCTTCTTCTTCTCAAATCCTCTTACCACCAACCAGCAGAGGACTCAATGTTACTTTACATAACAATGCTTCCAGTGAATCAACAACCCTCTCTAGCACCATTGATGAATCTGCCTCAACTTGCACTACTGATCTCTCTCTCACACCTTCTTCAACCAAAGCACCTCCTAGACTTTTCACTAGGTTCAATCCCCAACGATATTCACAAATGGGTATGCTTATATTTTACCAGAAGATAATTTATTTCTCAATTTATATTGTTTTTTTTTTTTTTTTTGATGAATTAATTAACACTTATAAGCATTAATGGGTTCTTTAACAACTGTGTTTTGGCTAATTAGTTTTATGGATTTTTGGGATTTACAGGTGGATATGCAGAAAAAGAGGTGGCTATGGGATTGGGAAATGGGGAATTGGACAAGTTGTATAGGAATAGCAGCAGCAGTAGTAGCAACAGCAAAGAAATGTATGAAATAGGGTCGATGAGAGTGGTGGTTATGGGGGTGGACCAATCTGGTCAGTCAGATTCTAACTCGGAAGTGTCTGCAACTGAGTCAGTAGGTACCAACAGGATCAATCCCTCTCTCTCTGGTGGTGACAATGAGAAAATCAACATGCCCTTTATTGACTTTCTTGGAGTAGGAGCGACATAGGTTGAGTTTGGTTTTTGGTATAATTTTAGTGAAAACTAGGTGATAACAATGTATGGTGACAATTATGTATTTAATATTATATATATATATCCAGTGAAAATTTAAAATTTTTCTTTTCTTTAACTGTGGATTATGTTCGAATAGCCAACGGAACTAATTTGAATATAAAAAAAAAATGGGTGACTTGTTTACGAGACGATAATTCTTTTATTTCGCGTGTTAACGAATTATGTTCGCATATCGTGATCCATTTTAATATTCCTAGTATGATCTGTATAAAAAAAAATACACACATACTATTAATGTATTTTTTAACATTTATAATAATTTTGAGAATTTAACTAATTATATTGAAATAAGAAATTTTAAGTATTTTTTTATTTTATGTTTATGATTATAAATGATTGTTGATTTATTTGAAATATTAATGTATTATACTTATTTAGTGTAGTGTGTGCTCGGCATGTACATCTTCTACTTTTTTAAAAATTGTCGAACCGGGTACGTTCCATATCGCGTGATGAAGTGTTTTTTTAAATTTATTTTTGTATCTTTTTTATTAATGAATAATCAGAAAAAATAAGAAGGGACTAAATTTTTTTTGGGAAAAAACTTTTGTGACTTATTTTTTTGGATATAAAAGAAAAATAAAATTAGTTTTTCCCTACAATTTTATTTTTAAACTTTTTTATTTTTTCTTCTAATTTGAAGAGAAAATTATCGGAATTATTTTTCCTTATATTCTTTTTTTATTTCCAAAAAATATAATTTTTGCTTATTAATATTTATTTAGTTTTTTTTCCTCCTATATGATATTATCTGAAAATATAATTGCTTTTTTTTTCTCCTTATAATCCCCGCGATGCACATGGTAATATTGAAAGATGAAATAGTATTTTATAATGTCATTCAAAAATAGTAAAATTATATAATAAAATGATAAACTGTATCTTATTGAGATGTGCTGAAAAGTTGCGATGCTAAGATATGTCTTCTTAAGTATCATGCGAAACTTTTCATAAGGTATACAATAGCAAAAATCATGCATGGTATGACCTACATAAAAAAAATGCATACAAACTATTAATATATTTTTCAATAGTGATAAAATTTTGAGAATTTACATATTATATTGAAATAAAAATTAAATCATTTTTTATTTATGCTTATGAATTTACTTATAAATGGATTATTTATTTATATTTGAAATATTAATGTATTACTTATTTAGTGTAGTGTGTCCTAAGCATATGAATGTCCTACTTTTTAAAAATTATAGTATCTGTACATTCTCGTATCTCGTGTCCCGTGTCCGTGCAACCTAGCTCGTAGTATATGAAATTACTTCTTACACCAAGCTAATCAACCAAAATTGTTCTTTTATTACCAATAAAAATGAAGAGTTATTTTTAATTTGCTTTTGTATCATTGGAATAGGAAATTAAGTATTTTTAATTTTATATTTATTATATATTATAAATAATCATTTATTTATTTGAAATATTAATGTATTACTCCTTACATCAAGTTAATCAACCAAGGTTTTTCTCTTTTTACCAATAAAAATGAAGTGTTTTTTTTTTTATTTTAAATTTGCTTTTGTGTCATTGAAATAGGAAATTAAGTATTTTTAATTTTATGTTTATGATTTATTATAAATAATTTTTATTTATTTGAAATATTAATGTATTGCTTATTTAGTGTATTATGTCTTAAGCGTGTGGATATCCTACATTTTTAAAAATTATCGTATCTCATTTTCATGGAATATAGCTCTTGGTATATAAGACTGCTCTATACACCAAGCTAATCAACTAACATTTTTTTTTTATTATCAATAAAAAATGAAGTGTTTTTTTAATTTCTGTGTCATTGAAATAAGAAATTATGTTTTTTTTTTGTGTTTATAATTTATTTTAAATGATTGTTTATTTATTTAAAATATATTACTATTTAGCTATATTGTGTCCTAACGTCACAGTGGATGCCTACCTTTTTTTAAAATTATCGAATTCGGTTACGTTCTTGGTATCTCGTGTCCTATGTTTGTGCAATCTACTCCTGGTATATGAGACTATATCTAACCAAGCTAATAACTATTCGATTTTTTTATTTTTCAATAAAATGATCAGTCTTTTTCTTTAATTTGCTTTAAAATTGTTTTTTTATTTTATGCACTTATTACAAAAAATTAAGATTGTAAATAATTGTTTATTTATTTAAAATATTAATGTATTACTTATTTAGTATAATGTGTTTTAAGCGAGTGAATGTCCTACCTTTTTTAAAAATTATCATATTCCATACGTTCCGTATCTCGTGTCTCGTTTTCATGCAACTCAGCTCTTAGTATATGAGACTACTTCATACACCAAGCTAATCAACCAATGTTTTTTGGTTTACTATCAATAAAGTGTTTTAAATATTTTTTGTATTGAAATAAAAAATTAATTTTTTTATTTTATGTTTATAATTTATTATAAATTGTTGTTTATTTATTTTAAATGCTAATGTATTACTTATTTAGTGTAGTGTGTGTAGTGTGTTCATAAGCGTTTGAATAAGCCTTACTTTTATTAAAAATTATTGTATCTCGGTGCGTTCCAATTTATATTTTTTTAATTGCTTATATATTGTTTTTAATTAATCACATGTAATTACTTTATTCACACTCTTTTTAACAGCCGTGTGGCTTATTCATTTAAGCGTGTGGATTACTTATTAATTGTTTTGTAAGAAAAAATAAATTTATATTAATATATTAAATGCTAGAGATAATCTTTTTTTGTAAATATTATATTGATAGAGGAATTATCTGAAAATATAAAATAATTGATTTTTTTTATAATTCTTATAATTGTGCTAAATTATGTTAATTTTAACATCGTCATTCTATAATCCAAAATAATGTCACGTGGCAAACTGTGCTACTTACACTTGGCTTCCATATGAAGCAAATTACTCGAGCTTTTATATATTATATAGATAGATATATATTATATGTCGTACGTTTCCATATCTCGTGTTTGTGCAATGTAGCTTTTGGTATATAAGACTACTCCATACGTCAATGTAATCATCAAAATAAGAAATTAAATATTTCTTATTTTATGGCTTGAATTATTTGTATTTTAATTAAATTTTAATTTAATCTAATGCATTATCTTGATACGATGTAACCAATAAATATTATCATGATAAATATATTATCTAAAAATATAAAACTAATTATCTTCTTACAATTATTGTCATTACACTTTATCTTTTTACAACCATGCTAAATAATTATTATCCTCCTCGTACTTAGCAATTTCAAAGACTTACACTTGGCTTGCATATAATGCAAACCATGCTCGGCTTTTATATACATATAAGAGGTTTGACTTTCCAAAGTAATCCCTAATTTAATCTAGCTTTAACAATTAAACATTAAATTAATTTAGCTTAACAGTTAGGTCAATAAAATTTATTTAATTTAAGAATTAAATCCGTAAGTAAAATAGTTTCTATTTGTGGCACCCGTTAGATTTTAGATCACATGGGCAATAGATGTAATATACGCTAGTTTTTTGGGTTATGAATGATCTCATGATTATAAATAATTTAAGAATCGCACTATTGTGATCAACATTATATAAAACCTCTCTAGTTTGAATTTGCTGAAACTGAACTTCAAATTTCAGAAATCTCAATCAAGTAAAGCTTATTAAAAGAAAACTCCCTCTTAATCTTGGATTTATTTATTTATTTATTTAGAAAAAGAAAAATAAATATCAGAAAATGTAATTTCTGATGGTGTTTATGCCATGCAAAGACAAGTTCTGTTATGAGCATTGAGGGAGAAGTGCCCATCTTTCATGACTTTTCAAAGCCTGCTTGTGTGTTCTTCTACTGTTCATGTATTTGGTTTCTCTTTTAACTTTTAGTTCCCCACCGCCATGTTTGCACGCACTTGCAAATCCATCTCCTTAATTGATTATTACCTTCTTTTTTGTCATATTAATACTTTATTCAGGTTGACACTTAGAGATTCATAAATTGTGAAATGATGGAGTGTGTAGAGCAGAGCCCAGTGGGCACATAAATGACAAAAGGTACTACTATTTTTGATCGGCTTTTGCAGGAGATGAAGACCACAGAACTTTTGGACTGGGCTTTTAGTGCTCAAAAGTGCTTCCCATTAAAATTATGAATTTCAATTTAAATTTAAATTCAATATACTGCCAAGTAAATAAATAAAAGACTAGTCATTCACCAAACTAATAATTATAATAACAAAAATGTATAATTAGCCGTTATGAAATATAGATCCTGACTAATGTAATACGCTATATGAATTAAGAATCTATTTTGTTTCTAGAAAATAATTTAGTTTTGATACCAAGAAAAATATTTTCAAGAGTGACTGCATGAGGATTCTTTTGCAAGATATTGTTTCAGGTTCCATATCCAGATTCAAAATCAGACTCAGTTGCTAAAAATATTGCTTTCTGAACGAATATTTAATGAAATGAAACTACACGTAAACACGGCTTTATCAGGTTGGAGATTTTGCATTTAATTAATATATTTATTTTCATTTAAGTTCATAATTAAAGTGAAAACTTAAACAGTAGTGGAATCTCCATTTTCACTGCATGTTCAAAGTAAAAGCAAGATTTTATAATTTGCCTTTACATCAAATGGTTGATTGATTGAATATGATGGTATCTCATTTTCATGGTATCTTTTCATTTTTTTTATTCAAAAGATATTTTTTTTTTCAATACTATTATTATTATTAGGGGCAAAAAATATCTTTTTTGACTACTTTACAAGAAAGACTGAGTAATAGAGTACACTACTGTGGTAGAATAATACCCTAATCGAAATCCATACATTTGTCTCATCATGGAATATTATTATTATTATTATTATTATTATTATTATTAATTGACTGTAAATAAAATATGCAACTAAAATATGTGTGCATCCATTTTCATAGATAAAGTAAATATTATGAGAGTATTTTAATTTTGAGCGAGTCAATGCCGTACGAGTATAATTTAGTTTTAAGTCAGCGGGCTACTAGTATTAATAAGAAAAAATTGAAAAAGAAGTGTCGGTTAATTCAATATTGGGCTCAATTCGGCTGTGGGCTTTGTATTAGGCTTATATTGCGAAGTAAGTCCACGTTTCTAGTAGCGATGGATAATTTGATTTTGCAATTCAACGCAATCATTTTGATTTGATTCGGATCCTGAAGCTGTAAGTTTTTGGTGGGTCAGAAACCCACTAAAATACAATTTAATTAACTTATATTTAATGTCTTAAAACTATATTTAATATTATATTGTTTAAATGCAAAGTTGAATCCACGTAATATTTACAATGACCAAGAAAAACCCTGCTGGATTTGCCTGGAAAAAGATGAACAGTTTAGCCTTTCAAATCATGAGCTTCCTGGAATTTGAATGTATTTCTTTTTTATAATTTCATTGGATTCCTCATTCACTTGGTTAACTGAATTTTTTTTTTTTTCTGATAAATTTTCAATCACACTATTTCTAAAATTAATTAATATAAAATGTAAGATTGCTATTATTAAAAATATCTTTACTTAAATACATATAGAAATGAGAAAATTTGTTTGAAAGGAAAAGAAAAATAATTTAAATTAGGTCGGGGGAGAAAAAAAAAAAAAAAAAATGCAACATTTGTCTTGAAAGGAAATAGAAAAATATTTAAATTAGTCGGGGGAGAAAAAAAAAAAAAAAAAAAAAGATAATTAGATGGTATTTCTCAGGAAATGTGCCCTAATTGTTTTTGAGAATAAAGAAAAGAAATCTGTTGGAACAAACATCCGTCTCCAATGGGTTGGTTATATTGGACGGTGGAGATGCCAACTTGCTCTTTTCTTTTTATTATATTTTGGATTTTGAAACCTTCCATTCATCAGGGAATCAATCCACTCTACTACTACTGCCAATCTGCCATGCATGCAATTTCCTCAAATCTTTCAATTAAATTAATTTAATCTTAAAATGATTTTTATAATTTTTTTTAAATTCCTATTTCTAATGCTCTGTAACAGAATATTTTAGACTGTACGATATTTATTTTTGCATTAGAGGAGATGATTTTTTCTTAGTTAAGAGGAACGGATATTGTGATAGGGTTATTTTTAAAAAATTAGAACTTGCAGAATAAATATCAGTGTCGTATTGGAGAAACGTCATGCAATACGTGGAGCTCGATATACACCTGTGATATAGACTCTTATTAAATACCTCTTAGAGTTATTCCATGTAGCTTCAAAAACTAAATTTATATTTATTCCAAAAGATGAGACGGAATTGCATAGATTCTTTTTTTTTTTTTGTGTTCAAATTCTAAATATGGAGTTTCTTTAAACAATCAGGAGGGAATGCTTTGCCTCTCTTTATAGACTTATTCGGCAAGAATCCGAATTAGTCGAGCAGATGGTTGCAAAAAATTAAAAACAAATGTTAATAATTTTCAGTAATATTGAAATCATTTTCAGAATTGTGATATTATGATTTAAAAATTGAAATAGAAAGACGTTTTTGCAGAAAATAAAAATAAATGTTAAATGAGTATTATAAAGGTAAAAAACAAATTAGGGCCAATCATCACAGAGATCTCGTGTGTTAATCATTATTATATGCATAAATTGTGCCCCAAAATCTAAGATGAAAAGTAATAAATAAGGCATAGCCATATTCAAGTAGTAGTGTAAGTTGAACTCCCGACATTCATGTAAACGGCTGCAACTTTTTCCTTAGGAAATCCTTAATTCACTCCTCTCATCATCATTTGCAAATTTCCCTTTAATTCCCAATATTAATCTTTTTTACATATATTTATTTATATATCAACACTTTTTTACTGTTATTTCTCTTTGTTGTCTTCTACTTATTAGAATATTCTCTTAGGCATATGATTCATGTTACTTAATTTTATAAATTATTTTGCTAATAATGATTTTACTTTCTTTAATATAATGATTATCACCCTTAAAGCACTCAGACTCGATTAATTAGAGTAAAGATTATATACTTTATATCTTATTGGATAAGCCCTTTCTGCGCAGCAATAAGGTATCAATGTTTCTAATTCATTCTTATAAGTCAGAATAATCCAATTTCATAAAATCTAACCATTTCTACTTAATGATTTAGATTCTAAATGAAACCTTAATTTAATAAATATAGAAATATATACCTTTTTGAATTATTTTTTCTCTTGCACTTAAAATTTAAATAAGATAAAAAAATAAGGAACTTGCTTTTTTTTTTTTTTTTTTCTTTTTTTTTTTTTTTTTTTTTTCCGATTCTTTACGAAATCCAACGAACTCAAATAGTATTATAAGCTATGTAAGGGTAACTCTCTTCTCTACTCATTAAATTGATGAAATTTTTACAGTTAAGAGTTCTCGAACTTAAGATAAATTAATTAATTAACCCTTAAATTAATAAAATTTGACACTTTATATAATGAGAGTTATGGGATAGATATCACCACCAAAAATGAATCTATCAAGTAATTGAATAGAGAAAAAAAAGTAATAACCCAACTTCTTTCCATGATTAGATGCATGCTGTTTCCTCCTTTTTTTTTTTTTCATTAAATATTTTGTTATCTTTAGAGTTTAGATTGTTTTTTAGTAAATCACCGGTATCCGAACTCTCTATTATTAAGGACCGTCTAATTTGGCTCGAAATTTAGTCATAGTTAAAATTTTTCGCGTGCATTTAATGGGGATTGAAACCGAAAGCTCTTCCCACATTAGCCTGCGTTGCCAACTGTACAACCCGTAGGTTAGAGTTTAGATTGTTAATGACATATTCATAAAAGTAAAATTAATTAATCTATTTTAACTTTTTGTTCAAATCTTTATGATGTTGATCATGCCATGCATATATATTAATCATCATGCGCCGAGCAATCCGAGTAAAGAGAAGGCATCTCTCTATATACATAATTTGTATATCATCTTTAATTATATATTATTATTTATAATAAATAAGAAATTTTAATTAGAGTGTTAGTGATACCACTTTTTTATTTATTTATTTTTTGAGAATGTTAATGATACAACTTTCCACTTGTTACTTATAAGCTTAAATTGCTCACTTATCATCATGTACAAGGAATTTTATTGGCTACAATGATCGAAGAAAGAAACAGCAATCAATGCCCTATAAAATGTTATAGCCTCAAAAATTAATTTAACTTACTTACTCCCTCTCTCACAAAATTATAATTTCAGTTTTTCTTACACAGTTTAAAATAATTAATTAAATTCGTTAACCAATTTTTTATTGTTTTTTTTATGTATACTCTTCAAGATTTTTATTTAAAGATTGTATATTAATAATTATTTAAGACTTTTAAAATTGAATGAATGATTGATATATTAAAATTTCAAAATAATTCATCTTATCTTTTTTCATTATTTAGCAAATTCAACCAATATTAATTACTCGTACGAATTATTATAAGAGCCTATTGTGAAAAAGTGAAAATAATATTTCTAAAATCCAAATGTGATTATTATTTTTGGACCCCAGAAAAAAAATTTTAACTATATTTTTAAAACAAAGAGAGTATATAATTTTTTCAAATTTAAAAATTAGCAGAGAAAATAGTAATACATTAATGTCAATTTATAAATACTCTGATTTGCTTGGAAATATAATCCGCTAATTTTTTTTTTATACATGGGAAACTCAATGGGCGAAATAATATTGTGGGCAAGGGGTAGCTCTCCATTTTAAATAACATTCACCAAATTGACTATAACTTTTGTGATGGAGAGGGCTCGAATATAATCCGTTAATTAAACAGCTTGTAAGTGATTTTTTTTTTCTTACATAAATTTAGCTGTAATTAATTTAACTTCACATCATCATAATCATAATACGATTTTGACATTATTAAATCTCAATTAATTGATAATTTATAATTAAATTTGAATGAGTTTGAATGATTATATATATATATTGTTGCAAATCACTTACAAATTGAAATCAAACCCATCTCATTGTTCATTAGGTGCTATCTTGTTTTGGGGTAATTGGCATAATGTGTGTTGTAGATTGCATAATCTAATTAAGCCCATGCATTTAAGAGGTCTTTCAATTTTATTTTTACTTTTTTTTAATACTATTATAATTTTGGAAAAAAAATTGAAACATTTTAATTTTCACTGACTGCTGTTTGTTTGTCTTTTACACTCACCAAAATGCTGTTCCCTAAGTGTCTCCTGTACCATTCATTTTTCATGACATTGTGTATACATAAACATATATAAAAGCTTGCACGTTCTTTTGCACATGCCAATAAAACCTTCCAAATCCAAAGTCTCAGAAAATTTTATCATTTCCAATACACAAATTAAAACTTTTCTCAACCAATAATTGAACTACCTTTTAATTCTTGAGGTTAATTTGTTTTTCTTACATACTTACAATTAATTGCAATGGAGGTTTTAACCGTGTATCAAAGCATGTCTTAACAGTAAATCGCAATGCACATGTAATTTGAAAATAGGTCTGATTCGAATCTTCTTTCCTTGAATTCTCAAAATTAAGAGTAAATTAGCCACAAACTATAATGAGTTTGAAGGAAAAGAAATTAAAGTGCAAATTCTTGTTATTGCAATTGATTTTCAGCTTCAATTATGAATGGGGCGAGTCCTAATTCCAACCATATTTCCAGGGAAAAATCAAAATAATTTGCCAGATTTTCATGAAAAGTGAAGAACAGCATATAACAGAACTTTATTATTACGCTCAAGTGAAACCCTTTATTCCATTTCCATGGCCTTGATGTCCAAAGAATTTTCCTTTCTTTATGGAAAACGAAACATTAATCTAAATTTCAATCCAAGTCTTGAACTGAATAATTTACGTTTTTAAATATATTTAATGCATAAGTTTAATATATTGAACTGAATAATCTAACATTAATCTAAATAAGTATAAGTTTACTATAATTAGGTTTATTAACGTCGTGTATATAATTAAGCAGGCCGATGTATATTTTTTTTTCACTTTGATTTTATTTTTATGTTCTTTTTTGAAGTCCTGAATCCGAAATTTTTATATTATAAATTAAACACTTATATTTAGTTAATGGATAAGACTTGTTTACATTTGATGTATAGATCCACCCATAATATATCAAAATTACAATTAAATTATAAATGGAATATATTATATATATATATTCTTAAATATTGAATTCCAGGCATCCTACACAGCGAAACAAACACCGTGCAAATATATTTTGAAGTAGTCTCACATGAATATTACAAATACTGTTGCATTACATACAAAAATTCTTTCATTTTTTCCCTTAGCAGAGGGAAGCAAAGGCAAGGTAATAAAGCTATATAAGTATTTCTTTCTTTTACTAAGTTCTAATATGATTTAAACCAGTAGACAGATTGCCTTTTCTGACACATGGTTTCTGTAAACTTATACTGAGCTTAGGGAAGCTTCCTATGAAATTAACAAAGGGGACCATAAAAATTAAATTAGAAACAGAAAAAGCCAATGCACTTTTTTTTTTTTTTTTGGAGACGAAAAAAGCCAATGCACTTTTTTTCTTTTTTTGGCTTTTGATTGGTCTTTTTTTTTTTTTTTTGGCTTTTGGATTGGTGGGGGATTCCATATATATAGTTTAAAAAAAAAAAGAAAGAAAAAAAAAGGCTCTAACAAAATGCTGCAAACCAACAAAGAGGAAGCTCCCACTCTTGATGCAGCTTTAATACCAATTTATGTTGGTCTTGAAACCTGAAATAACAACAAGGTTGAGTTTTTTAATGACTCCTTTAAGGTATGTTTCTTGATCTAATATACAAATTAATAAAGAAAATAAAACGATATCATCAGAAAACGAGAGACAGAGAGTTTGGAGCTGTCAATACTACATTAAACTATTGTAGTTTACTGCTAACTGTGCTTAGAAAAAACCCTAATCACAGTGTTTTTAATTTACTCATGATATAATATGTATATATCTTAATTACTGTAATTAATTAGTGGAATTCCTAACTCTAAACAACACTTTAATTACTTCTCAACCCTTTTGGAATCTTGAACTGAATAAAGTACAATAAAATGATCCCACCATTGAATTTTTTGATTTTTGTGAAATAATAGTAATATTGAAGTTCAAGTTAAGAAAGAGAGAGAGAGAGTTTTCATGGAATTCAAAAAATTCGCTATCTCATACCCACCCGTATTGAGCAAAAAAGGTAATTATAGTATTAACTAAATTTGAACATTAGTTAAACACAATCTTCCGCCGAATAAAAAAGCCCTAATTAATAGGACAAGAAAATAGAAAGATATCAATTTAAAAAAAAAAATAGGAAGAGATAAATATATATATATATGAATTATCATGAACAAAAGAAATGAGGGAGAGCGAAAAAAAAAAAAAAGGAAAAACTTTTTTTTTTTTTTTTTAGCGAAAAAAAAAAAAAAAAGAAGCGAAAAAACTTTTTTTTTTTTTTTTTTTATTTTCTCAGCCAATCTTCTTTTTTTTTTTTTTTTTTTCTCAGGCAATCTTCTAATTTCTACCATAAAAGAAAGAAAGAAAGAAAAGCTATAATAGGACTAAATTTTTCTTTGAGATACATTAGAAATTGTTAGAAGAGGAGCGCGATTGACAGGGCTTGAACCCAGATCTCGGACTCAGACCACAAAATAGATAGAGCCAAAGGAGAAACAGACATGAAATGGAGAGGGGGAACTATTCATATAAGATGTTTACCAGGAAGTAGCTTTCACCGTGCTGCAGGCTATGCATTAGAAATCCAAATTCATTAACAGGAACAGGCACTCCAGAAGAATGAACCAATATTAAATCCTGACCAAACATTGCTCTCATGTCAAGTGGCCCCCTTGGAACTTCTGTTGCCACCCCATTGATAAACACTGTAGTTAACCCTGAATCAAAACCACCATAGCTGACATTGAGACTTGCAGTATTTTTTAAAAATTTTTCTTTTCAGTATAATATATATATAAAAAATAGAAGAGTACTATATTTATATACAATGAGTTTGAAATTGAGCAAGACACTGACTAATTTGATGCCCAAATGGAATTAAAGATTTCATGTGGAATTTTTCTAGGTATAATGTAAGAGAGAGAAGGGGGAAGGGGGGGGGGGAATTGTTTCTCACAGGGACATGGGGGGGGGGGGGGACCATTGTTTCTCACAGACATTCAAGTACAATTTCCAAATTAATAAAACATTACTGCGGTTACTGCCTAGTTCATTCTGTAGCTCTTATGAAACCTAGAAAAAATCTATTTATATGTAAATATAATACTATATATAAACCCTAGTTTTATAAATTTTAACAGATTACAGCTAATCAATGAGTTTTGGTACAATCCATTTGATACCCAAGCCGTATTGAGTTAGAACCAGAACATTAACCAGAAGAAATAATAATATTAGTACAAGTAGCCAGTATTAATCAATTTATAACTAATAATTTTTATAAAAAATGAAATTTAGGGTATGAGATTATATATACCAATAAGAAATTATATAAGTTGCAGTGCAAAATTTATTTCCATGCAGTATTTACTTACCAGTTTGGTAGTGCAAACTTGACGTATCTGATGATAGGCCTAAAATAGAAGAGCTTTGCTCTATTTCTTGAAAACCCATTTGATTAGGCAGTGAAAACAAACTTTCTACACCTTCACTAACTCCTCCTCCACAAGAACCAGAGGAGCCTACAAGAAAAGAAGGAGAAACAGAAAAAGATGGAGAATTTGGAAACCCCATAATAGTAGTAGTAGAAGAAGAAGGAATGCCACTGCCACCGCCGCTGCCACCGCTGCAGCTGCCACCACCTAGAAGTTCGTATTGAATTGCACCGACTGCAGTTGGATGTGTTTGTTGATTAGTTCTTTGTTCTTCTGCAAGAGTAGCTTGCATCTGGCGTTGACGGCGGCGAGATCTTGACCGTCGGTTTTGAAACCAGTAAAAAACATTTGCATCGCCGACAGAACCGAACTTTTCAAGAAGTTTTCTTATTCTTACAGTTTCATCTTTTGGTGGGTTTACCATTCCACTATTGAAAATGGATTCAAGAATCAAGATTTGCTCTGGTTTTGGAGTCCATCTTGACCTAACTGGTTCGTTTCTTTGATCAGTATTGCCATGGTTGGTTGGACTATTGGGGTCTTCCATTGAAGAAGAAAAAAGAAATATTTTTAGGTTTAAAATTGAAATAATAATAACAGGAAGAGGAGGAGGAAGAAGAACAATTGAATTTTTCTTTCTTTCTTTTTTTTTTTTTTTTTTAAAAAAATTTTTTTTTTTTTTTTTTTTTTTTTTGAAAAAAAAGAGCGCACAAATACACAAGAAAGAAAGAATGCATTGATCGAGAGGGTTAAGCTATATAAAGGAGTGGAAGGAATGTTACTTTGTCTGAAATTACAAAATCAACCTTTATTTCTGAAATAAATAAATTTTCATTCCATATATTTTATGTACTTATTTGCTTGATCTTATAAGTCAACCGTACGTCTTACACCTGGCCCTGTTTCTACAGTTTATTTATTGATGGATTAATTATCAGTCAAAGAGAAGTTTAATTAATACAAAGAGTAGTCTTTTAATATAATTAATTAATTAGCTAAAAAAAAAAAAAATGGAGCTTGGAACGATCTTGTTCATCAGCTTGGATTCGTGTGCAACCTAAGGAGTTGTATTCTACTAGCTTAATATATAAAGTGTTATTTTGAGACTAATTAATTAAAAAATAATGGCAACTTGCATAATTACCATATGCTCTTCATTCTTTTATTATTATTATTTATTTCTATGAAAAATTTATAATTAATTCCTCCAATATAAATCGAATGAGTAATTTCACCTGGTGAAAACCAATATTTAATATATTTTTCTATTTATTATAAAATGGCAAAATTTTAATGATATAGGAGTATGACATTTTCAATATCATAAGCTTTTTATAATATAAATGTAGAATTAATCAAATTTAATCAGGAGTTAGCAGATGAAATTAAGGATAAAAATGAATGTAAATTTAGAAAAGAAAAAGATTGATAATAAAAGAAGGAAGGTTGCATGGGTAAAAAGGGAAAAGGAATGGGTCAAAAATGGAAAGAAAAAAGGGGGGGGGGGGGGGGGGGGGGGGGGGGTAAAGGAAGCAAAGTTGGCTAGGGTTTAAGGAGTCTGTGTGAAGAGTGAAGGAGAGAAATGCATGTGAAGGAATGCATGGAAAGTAGAGTCAGAGGAAATAAAAAAAGAGAAAGAATCCAAATAGACGGTCAAGAAACCGTGCAATAATTTATTAACAATGACGTATATCCAAACATGGCTTAGAGTTGCTACTGTGCCCTTTTCTCCTCTCTATACTCACCTTCTCTTTTTATATTAAACCAGAGCAATCCCTCTTTAAGGTTGGCTTAAACCTCGAACACTTTTCCTTTCCTTTTATGCCTCCTTTTTCTATTCCTATAATTTTTTTTATATATATTGTATTTGTACGAAACTGAAACCGACCCTGCACCTTCAGACGCGGTTTTCAGTCTCTGTTTCTTGCCCTTTGCCTTCGGTTCTAAGAATTCTTTCTTTCTTTGATTTTCTGCAGCTAGTTTCTTTTTTCCCCTTTTGGTTTAATTTGCCGGTAATAATATAAAATATCATATCAAAATTAGGGTTTTTTTTTTTGTTTAACGTGACATAATTTGAAATTAGTGTTAATTAAAGCTAATATTTCATTGGATTAGTTACTATATTAAAGTCAGATGTTGGTCTTCTAGATGTGCCAGCAATAAAAATAGCAGGTGCCCAACCGTACAAGTGGATACATATATATCACTCATGAATGAGTATATTCTTTCTTCAGCAAAAATTTTAGAGATATAAATGACAATAAAATTACTAAATCAATTTTTTTTTTTTTTTTTTACCTCCAGATCAAAAAAAAAGAGAAAATAACAAAGGGTCTTTTTTTTTTTTTTTTTACCTCAGATCAAAAAAGAAAAAAAGGACCTCTTGGAGTTTTTTTTATGTAGAATACTAATTGCATCTGGTAAATTTAAGATTTATTTAATTTTCATATTTAATAGTAATTTTTATATATCATTTTTTTATAAGCAGTAAAAATTTTATTAGCTAGAACGAGCTTTATGCACCATTTATAATTTATTAATAATTAATAATTGAATTGATAACTTAAAAAAATAGGGTTTTTTTTTTTTATATAAGGAAGGAGAGAGTGTAAAATTGAAAGAGAAAAAAAAAATCATTTATCAAACAAAGGAGACATTCTATTATATCCGATTTGTTAGTTAGTTTGATTTTTTTTTTTATTAACAATATTCATTTAATAATTGATTTATTTTTAATATAAATTCACTTAAGCCATTTTCGGTCGAGTAAGACTGTCCATACACATCCATAAACAATAGATTAATTTACAAATTTTACAATTAGTTAAAAAATATTTCAACATGCCTATTTTGATGGTAAAAAATAATGATAATTTGGCAGTGCATATTCAGAATTTCAATCGGATTAATAATAATTCTCCCTCCACCAATTGATTAATAATAATTAATTAACATAGTCCAAAAAAATTAGCCAAAGATAAAATTAGGTTAGTTAGATTGAAAATAAATATATATTTTACAAGCCTCAAAAATTAGGTAACCAAATATAATAATTAGAAGTGATTTCACTTTAACCAACATTTCTACTGGTTATCCACTATTACCTTGAAAAGATTAAAGCAAAACAACAACAACAACAATAATTAAAACCGAAGCCCATGCTTGATGTTGGTTTAGGAAAAGCAATCACGAAAAAAAAAAAAAAAAAAAAAAGGAAAGCCATCACGATAAAAAAAAAAAAAAAAAAAAAAGCAATGTCCTTTTAAAAAAAAAAAAAAAAAAAAAAAAGCATGTCTTCAAAATCTTTTGATCTTATTGTCTGAATTAAACATAGCCATTACTATGTTTTTTTCGAAGTCAAAGTTTCTTGCAGCATATATTCTGTCTACACTGCCAGCAAAATAATAGTTTGATCAGATGATCATGAAGAATTTGGTGAAAGACACACATGTTAAAGCTCAAACAAATCAAACCGAAATTGCTCACTACATGTGCCCTAAAAGCACAACCAGATGTTGGTCCGTGTCCCTTAAAGATATACTTCAATTTCTGCTCCTAATTTTTTTAAAAAAATTATTTTCTAATTATTGTTTTATCAATTATTACTGATTGGAAATTATTTTTTTCATTTTATTGATTATTATTGAATTTCTCAGCTAAATAAAGAAATATGGTTGAACATATTATAACACCTTCTCCATCTTTATAAATTGAAATTATTCTAATAAATAAATTCTATGTATTTACAATTTCACTATGTGTATCACTGAATTTTATATATATGGTTGATAATGATTGACATAGTTGAACATGTTGTTAGTATAAATATGAACTTGTGAAAACCAAAAAAAAAAAAAAAAAAAAGGAAGACCTAATTATGTATTATTTGCAAGGAAGATAAGTGTATGTGCTGAGTCTGCAGTTTGGTAGGTTGCCACTTCTGTCATCTTTACAAGGTTTTTCTAGGGTATTGTACTATAGCCACAAATGGAAATCTGCCTACTTTGCGTTTTTTACAGTGAAAGGAATCTCTACTGTGGGTTTTATTAGTGGTGACAGACAGCTTTTTTTTTTTTCTCTTTTTTTCTGTGTGTTATACAAAGTATATATCTTTTAACTTTAAGCTTTTAGTGTAGTACTGGTACTGTGACTGTCCACTTCCACTTCGTCGGTGATTGATTTTGATTTTGATTGATTTGACATGCTGCTTGGACTTTCCAATGCCTTTGCTGTTTTGTCCTCATTATAATTCTTCAATCCTCACCGTTCGATCTGCTGGTTACCACCTTCCCCTGCCGTCTAATTTTTTGGCAAGCATGTAAGCTACAGTGATCAGAAATTGAGGGCATCTTTTTTATCCTTGGAGTCATTAGGGATCAGAAGATCATCATCAATGGTTTTTTTTTTTTTTTTTTTTTTTTTATCATCAAATGGTTTTTTTTTTTTTTTTTTTTTTTTTGAGAGATCATCACACCATTCTCAAAAGTTTTTGTGAATAAAATTTTGAAAACGCAAGTCTGATCAATGCATTGAAGAGTAAACGTAGTTTCCAATTTAGCTTAATCAATTTAGAGGACATGTTTGGTCTAGCATTCATTGATATTTTTTTTTTTTTTTTTTTTTTTTTGAGAGATCATCACCATTCATAAAAAGTTTTGTGAATAAAATTTGAAAACGAAGTCTGATCAATGCATTGAAGAGTAAACGTAGTTACCAATTTAGCTTAATCAATTTAGAGACATGTTTGGTCTAGCAATTCATTGATTTCGACAGCGTCTTAACGAGTTATAAAAATATTAATAATATATATCAATTGAATAATTATAATTTAAAATAATTATTCATAATAAATATTTGGTTGAACTAGTCCGGGCCAACCAATTCAACCACTGTTGAACCGGTTATTTTCCAAGCAAAATCAGCCTGGCTTAAGTTCTAATTCACCAATTTTTCAGGTCAATCCAATGGTCTGGTCCTTTTTTTTTTTTAAAGGAAGGTCCATGTTTAATAAGGGTAATATTATTCGCTTTGAGATGTAGTGTATTTCCATTATGGGCCACATAAATTGGGAATAGTCTTTCTATCAATGCACTAAATTGGTAAAAATTTTTATAATTGGAAGGATTGAGACTCACGACCAACCACTCTTCACATATGAACTAGTATATATATATATATTTCATTAAGTAATTTTAATCAGTTGGAATTTTTTTTCATTTAACTTAATTTGTTAATAGATGTGTTCACAACAACTTTTTAAATAGCTTTTAACAGTCAAAATACTAAATACTATTTTTTGAAAGTGTTCGGTAATATAACATTTGAATTAACTTTAAGAGATTAAGGCAGTGTCATATAAAAAGTTAACTCATAAGACAGTGTTATATAAAAAGTTAACTCATGTAATATTTTAACTTCTAGCGTTCTATAAAAAACTACTCAAATAACTATTAATTAAATACTATTAAAATAGTTAAAAGCTATTAAAATAATTAATTTTTTTTACCAAACAAATCCAAGATATGAAAATCTTCTCGCTTTCTAACGTATAAGTGGTGGTCAAGTATTACATTTGGTAATTGATGAACGGATGATTGAAAAGTTAAAGGCTCAAAACAAATTTCTAAGGGAATAAAATAAAAAATTTACATAATTTCAATAATAAAATTTATTTATTTTTATTTTAGTGTCGGAATTAATATCACCATATTTTTATATACTACTGCAATTCTTTTTTTCTTTCTATGAATTTACGGATTCCAAAGCTGTTAGCTTATTTTATTCCAAAGATTTACAACTTAAATCATATATAGATTATTGAACACGGAAACATATTGGGGAAATAATTCCAAGCAAAATTTAAAAACAATTTTCTCATCTACTAATATACGACATGTAAGAGGTCAAACAATTAGACGACATCCAATAAATGATCATTCGTTTCCTAGGTACCAGAGAGGTAGACCATCAGACCTTGTTAGATATTAAGTCGCTTTCAAACGACAGACGCTAACGACAGAACCTACATTCGGTATTTTTACTTTTATAAAACGGGTAAACAATTGGTCGTCCTTTCCCACAAAAAGAATAGGTCAGATTTGCAAATGTTTGGCAGCGGTATTCCGCAGCATTCGTATATTCCTTTGACTTATACGGTAAAGGTACGACCGATCATTGCTAAAGTTTCATCAAAAGCTGATGCTTAATAATATATCCTGTTACTAATTAATAAATTGAAACAGAGCTCCCTCTGTTTTTTATTTTTGTTTCAGGTGTCTTCACGCTAAAGCAGGAGTGATATTCAGTTAAAACTCTTTAAAGAGTAATAATATACTGAAATTGGCTTGAGGTGGCAAATTCACTCCCGATGATCTAATCCTGTGTTGGTAGAAGTCCTCTGTTTTTATTATACACACTAATTTGCAGTATTTTCTATGTCTTGTCTCTCCTTTTCTCAACATTGTCTCTAGCTAAGCTAATATACGTCTCTCTCCTTCTTATCTTCTGACTCGATGTAGGAGCAGTAACCAAGAAGGCAACGTGGCATTTGACAGGGATTCCTTCTGATATGTAGTTTAATAAAATTGAAATGGTAACATGGAGGCATATCTTCTAGTTCTAGCTATGATTGTGAGAGAGATAAGAATCCATTATTGGACGTGAATAGCATGAAATTGCCAAATGATAACATAAATTACTCACTTTATTGTTTATGCATCCTCACTTAGCATAAAATATTAAACTGCTGATTTTGGATATACATACATATAAAGGACAAAGGTAGATGAGAAGAAACAAGATAATTTATTTTTGGGCAGGATTTACTTTCTTTTGGGCATTGAAAACTCTACAGTTTGTCCTAACTTCTCCATCATTTCCAACAAGAACCTCAGTTCTTCCCAATTTAACCATTGCATTACCAAACAATTTCTTAAATGCATTCCCATTCCTTGCAAAGCTCAAAACAGTTCTTGCACTTGATCTATCAATGGCAAGTTCTTGATCAATCTGCAAAATCCCTTTTTTCAAAAGAAGCTGCTTATAATATTCATTATCAAATGTAAAACCTGTGCTTTGGTCCAATGACACAGTTGGGTCCCTATTAGGATCAGAGCCGCAAATCTTACTAAGATTAGAAGCTAAACTAGAATCCATTGTAGGATCAGGCGCCGCACCACCTTGAAAAGTTGCAAGCCTGTCCGTAAAGAAACTACAGTGAGCAAAACCAACTGTATGTGCACCTAATAGGGTTACCATGTCACCGAAACTTAGCCCTTTAGCCCTAAAAACCTGAAATGCTTCAGAAACCGTGACTGTTGGTCCTGGTAAGTTGACATCTTCTATATTCGAAGCTAGCCCGTCTCGTCTTCCAGTAGGCACAGTATAGTTAGGGCCTCCTGCTAGAACCACAGCATCTCTAGTTGCAAGTGTTATTATGTCCGCACAAGAAACTGTTTTAGGGCAAGCAATTTCTAAGGATTGTTTTATCTCATCAATTAGCTCGTACCCTCGAACTGTTTCATTCGGCCCTGCATCTTTCTCCGATTGTCTTTGGTTAGTTGAGTCTATGAGAATTGATGCATCACAACCCTATATTAAAAAAAAAAACGAAAACATTACGAATTGTTATATGGTATTTGGTATTGTATAATAATTAGTTTGAGCTAATCAATGATTACAATAAGGAGTGACTCTAGTAAGATATGTTTAATCAATTACAAGATCAAGGGTTCATATTTGAAAAAAAAAAAAAAAAAAAAAAAAAATTACAAGATCAAGGAGTTCATATTTTTGAAAAAAAAAAAAAAAAAAAAAAAAAAAAAAAAAAAAAAAAAAAACTTATCAAGGGGTAGCCATGAATTCTGAAACAAGATTCATGCTCATGAAAGATTTATACCTGTCTTACTATAACTATTGATTTTGATATGACGATGAACAATTATAATTAATAATATTTAGTATATAATAAAGTAATCTTACCCTAACAAAGCAATCATGGAAATGCATGCGAAGCAAGCCTCCAGTTATCGATCTATCAGTTTTAAATCGATTTTGCACAACTTTTAGGACTATAGATTCTGCTTGAGGGCAAGTTGATTGGTAAAACCCAAGCCTGAGATCAGCTAATACAAGAGGAAGAGCAAGGAGAAACAACAGAAATGGAATTTCAATTGTCATTTTTTGATTGTAGACATATAAAGCTATATTTTAGACATATGAAGCTACATGGGCACCTTATTTATACATATAGGAAGAAAGCAATATATGCAGGAAAAAAGCCGGCATGACGTGCTATCCAACTACCATGTATACATATATATATGAATTTTCAAACCGAGGTTCCAAGTATGGCTCTTCTTAAAGGAAAGATGGTATAATTAATTAATATAATATATAAATATAACTACGTACTTACAAGGATAAATTCAATTGGCAAATGAATTTACTCTGGATTTATTATATTAGTTTTAATTTTAAAAATAATTAACATTTGAAAGATATGTAATTGCAAAGTTATGAGGTGCACCTCTAAGTTAAACTTACCAATTGAGTTAATGTTACTAACAAATTAATTATTGATATTAAATATACATTAATTAATTACAATTAGCATTATTCTTACTATTATTGTTTTATGAAATTCTAATTTCAGTTGTAGATTATTCATTTTTAATAAATCAGATTGGAGAAGTATGGAAACAAAAATTGTTATCCCTAAAATAAAAAAATATATATTTTTTATTACGTACAAAAAAAAACAAGTTTTGTAACTATTTTTTCATGCAAAAACAAGAAAAAAATGCTTTTGATATTATTAGAGAGGATAGAGTGTGAGGGCCGATCCTGAAATAAGTAGCCCTGATAATAAATAATGATTTTCACCATTCTCCTTTTGAAGACCACAGGTTGGCAAATCCATAATTATTAATGTATAAGTCTTTTCTCTTCTTTTTCTGTTGAAATTTTCTGATTCGAGTGACTTGAAAATTCTCCTTACGAGCTGCATTTGTGATATTGATGAAATGATAATGTAAATTATATATGAAATGATAATGTTAATATTATTTTTTCCGTAGAATATTTTTAAATAGTCGACTAATTAGTTATTATTATATATCATTTACATAGTCTGAAGGCAATTTCAATGTATACTATTGGTCTATTAGTAATATTTTATTCAAAATTAAAAAATTTATAACTCAAAATATAAAAATGGAGTCTCTCCTAAAATTCATATATAGAACGTGAAGATGTTGACCGTGTACATAATTTGGATTCCTTGAAGACCATGAGCTGGGAGGGAAACGGGCTTGCACGTTGGAGGCAATTACAAGCTATCATTTATTTTCATGGAAATGAGTAATAAATTAATAAAAAATTACGTTTTCATTTTTTTTTTTTTTTTTTTTTTTTTTCAATTGTTTTTTTTTTTTTTTTTTTTTGATTTTTTTTTTTTTTTTTTTTTTGAGAATGATGTTTTGTAAAAGTTAAATCATGCATTAAACCCTTCGACCATTCAATTAGTAACACAATTAATAGCATATAAATTGAGTGGATAACTTATTACTGCTTTCGTTTCATAATACTTGTTACATTAATGATCTTAAAAAATAATAAATATTTTTTTTTATGTTTACCATATGCATATAACTAATAATTATTACTTCAATTTAATGGTTTTCATAAGGGTAATATAGTCAATTTACTTAATAATTTATTATAACTTAAACAAATTTAATAATTTTTTTTAAGAGCCGTGAAATTTCAAATGCGATAGAAATAGTATTAAAAATGAGATTTTACTCGTAAATTTTGGTGGTTCCATCTTCTACCACTCTCATGAACTTTATTCATTTAAATAAAGCTACAGTATTCAATTATATTAGGCAATGCGGAAAAGAATGATGAGAGGTGAATTTATAAAACCTTAAAATTAAAATATCTTAAAAAAATTTTAGAGAGTTCAATTTTTTTTTTTTTTTTAGGTTTTTATCACGTGATAGTCATATCTGATTGTACAAACTAGATTAATTTATGTTAGGCTCCAAAAATAAAATTTATCTGGAGATAAAGTTCACTTCCACCAATTTAACATTCTTATTAAAAAAAAATGATTATGACTAAAAGAATTTCGCAAAAAAGAAGGGGAAAAGAATACAATTGTTGCTTCCTAAAACTAAGAATAATTACATCCCAAGGCCAAAATCTTCATGATCACAGTAACATCCCTTCTAACAAAACTATCCCTATTCTGAAAAATTAATTAAGAATTCTGATTTTTTTTTTTTTTCTTTTATGTCTACTATAACAGGCCACCCCCCAACAGGCACTCCTTTGGGATCTAACCAAAAATTCCATGGAATAAAATTACTAGGAATAAATCTTTTTGCCTCAGATTTACTACTAATAAATTTAATTCCATCTCATTTGATACGGTTTCAGTATTAGCTCCAGGTCCATGATTTTCATATTCTGCATAAAGTAAATGTCTGATTTGGTTAATATCGATTGATTCTATTTTCCATCCTTCTGTTGAAATCACATTTCCAATATAAGATTGGAGAATTACGGTTCTCGAATATTTTCCTCCGGGCCGCCCTAAATATGTAGGAATATTGAATTCTTTCTTGCCTGAGCCTGACTTTTCTTGAATGATACGACAATCTTGCAATACAAATCCTGTTGTTTGATTTCTATCTGACCTGCCTTGTACAGTTACTGTATTGAATTTTGCAGGTGTTAATGGATCTTTTATTATAATCAAACACCTCTGAATTACTGTTGTTGAAGAATCTCCATACATGAAATCTTGAGAACCAGAATTATACATTCACGATAGAGCATTTAGCTACTTGTTTAGGAATGTCAAGTGCATTGTTCATAGTAAGTTTGTCTTTTCGAGCTTAAAGTCCTTCAGAACAAGATTCTTGATATGCATGTACAGCGCTTAACCAATTCTTGACTTCTGCAGTTTCTTTAGGATTCAAGAATGAGGTGTTTGATACTAATCTTTTTGCAGCTTCTTCAACACTTAATGACATCATTTCAAAACAATCAATAAGAGCTTGATGATCTTTCTTTATTTTTCCATTATTTGATAAACGTTTTGTTAAATCTTTGAACTTTATTCATTTCTCTAATACTCACCTCAATTGCAGCCTCTACATCATCTTGAAACGTTGCATCAATTTTATCTGCATCAGGGGAAAGGGAAGTCTTGCAAGTAGAAACATAATCTGATATGTTATCAAGACTTGGTGTTTCATTTGGTACTAATGATTTTTTTACTTGATCTCCTTGATTTTCTACAATTGGAGAAAGCTTGTGGATCCGAACAAAGGGGGTCCTCATTATCTCGGGGTGGTGGTTGACTTGTAGGCATTGATGGATCTCCTGGAACAGGTCTTTATAGATGTAGCAAATCCAACAATAACAACAGCAATGAAAACAAAAGAGAATGCCATAAAAATAACATTACCTAGTTTTCCATCTTCTTTTTCGAAATCCATCACTGTCGATTTTTTACCGAATATTTTCCCTGTAATTGTATTGTTTTCTCTCTTGTTCAATCTTTTTCCCAAGGGAACTTTGGTCCAAAAAATGGAACTTGATGTTCAAGATTGTTAGGAACCAAGCTCTGGTACTAGTGTTTGGGCATCAGCTCTGATACCACTTGTTAGGCCCCGGCAATAAGATTACGAGAAAAATAACTCAGCGGAAAAATAAAAATATGACACAGATATTTACGTGGTTCACCCTTTAACTGTTACGGAAAAATAAAAATATCCACAGATATTTAAAGTGGTTCACGCCTTTAACTGTTAGGGGCCTACGTCCACGGGACAAAAACCGAATAATTCTTTGCCACTATTAAAATAGTAGGCTTACAAAGAGAGTAATACAAATAGTGGCACTACAAACAGTGTTTCCCAATTATCCTCAACTATTCTTCGACCCGAGTTTTAGAAACCCAATTCTAAAAACTCAAAATTCTCTTCAAAAAAAAAAAAACTCTCTCTTGCTCTTTTGGTCTGTGTGCTTATGAAAGCGTTGTGTTGTTGCCATCTCCTATTATAGGAGGGATGGATGCGGGATTAGGCGAGGTGGGACGCGTTACTTACGGCGTCCACCGAAAAACCGGATCCAAAACAACCTAATAACCTCACTATTTTTCTTCCCCTCCGTTTTAATGGACCCTCCTAAAACGGTAACACCTCCTCTCGCTACATTTTCTCTCTTCCTAGGTGTGTGTATTGAGATGGCTCGAGCCATGCAAGATGAGATGGGAGTCCTTGGCATGAGAACCAGACTTATGAGTTGGTGAAACTTGCCTCAAGGTAAGAAAGCATTGACGAAAAATTGGGTGTTCCAGGGTTGAAGACTGAAACAGAACAAACTCACAGCTCGAGGTACAAGCTAACAAGACTGGTTGTGAAGGGATTCGGTCAGAAGAAAGGGGTTGACCTTTGAAGAAATTTTCTCCCCGTAGATTCAAGATGTTTTATCAGAGTTGTGCTCGTTTTAACAGTAGCTTGAATTTGGAGATCGAGCAACTTGATGTAAAGACTGCTTTTCTCCATGGGTGACTTAGAGGAGGAAATTTATATGGAACAGCCCAGAAGGATCAGAGTCAAAGGCAAAGAACATGGTGTGGTAAATTACAAAAGAGCTTGTAAATGGCCTCAACACTCCAGACAATGGTACAAAAAGTTTTGACTCTTTCATGGTAAATTCACGGGTATGAGAAAACTCACTTCTGATCATGGTATTTGTGAAAAAGATTCAATAGAAGGCGACTTTATTTATTCTCTTGTTATACTGTGGAGATATGCTTATTGTGGGCCAAGATACTAAGAAAATTGAGAGCTTGAAAAGAGGAACTTGGAAAATCCTTTTGCCATGAAGGATTTGGGATCGGCAAAATAGATACTCGGAATGAAGATCTCCAGAGAACAGGAAAAGAGAAAAGGTGTGGCTTGTCTCAAGAGAAGTACATCGAGAAAGTTTCTCAGCAGATTCATATGAGCAATCGCAAACCAGTTTCTACTCCGCTTGGTAGGTTCCATGTTCAAAATTAAAGTTAGTGCATGTCTTCAAGTGAGAAAAAAAAGCAAGAACTGAAGAAATTCCTTATGCATCCGCGTTGGCAGCTTTTGATGTCGCCATGGTATGCACAAGACCAGATATTGCCTCATGCTGTTGGTGTTGTGAGCCAATTTTCTTTCAAATCCAGGTTAAGACACTGGAATGCAAGTGAAGTGGATTTTCAGGTATTTAGGCACTTCCTAAAATGTGCTTATGGTTTCAGGTGATAATAGCTGTGTTAGATGGTTACACAGATGCAGATATGCGGTTTGGTGATTGTGATTCGCGCAAATCAACTTCTGGATATTTCTGATGACTTTTGCAGGAGCAGCAGTTTCTTGGCAATCAAAATTGCAAAAATGCGTTGGCACTCTCATCCACTGAGGCGGAATATATCGCCAATTACAAGAGCTGCAGAAACTCTTGTGGATGAAGGAAATTCCTACAAGAATTAGGTGTAGACAAGAGAAGTAACCATTCTGCTATGGGCGATAGTCCAAAGCGCGATCCATCTCCAGCAGAATTTCGACCTTCATTCAAGGTCAAAGCACATTGATGTGAGGTATCATTGGAATACGCGATGCGGCTGGAGATGAAGTTTATTTCAGATTGAAAAGATTCACACTGATGATAATGGCGCTGATATGATGACTAAAGGGCTCTGCCTACTGAGAAGCTTGTCCACTTGCAGAACAGATACCGGTATGGCTAACGTCCCTACTTGAGTGTGCAAGGGGAGAATTTGTTTGTGTGGTCCCCTCAATGGGACCCACAATTTGAAACAAATAATAATAAAAAAAAGAAACGTGGTAGACCCACTCGTAGTTGAAAATGGAAATAGGAAATAGATTTTTTCTTTCTTGGTAGGTGATCCGTTTTTTCGGTGGGACCGCGTAATTACGCGTCCAACCTCTCCTAATCCCGCGTCTCTCCTATAAATAGGAGATGGCACAACCGCTTTCATAAACACACAGCAAAGAGCGAAGAGACGTTTTTTTTTAATTTTGAGAGAATTTGGAGTTTTTTAGAATTGGGTTCTAAATCGGGTCGATAGAATAGTGAGGATATTTTGGGAAACACTGGTGTGAGTGCTACTTTTTTGTAAATTACTCTCTTTGTAAGCCTACTATTTTTAATAGTGGAAGAATTATTCGGTTTTGTCCCGTGGACGTAAGCCCTAACCAGTTAAAAGGGTTGAACCACGTAAATATCTGTGAGTTAAAGGGTGAACCACGTAAATATCTGTGTCATATTTTTATTTTTCCGCTGAGTTATTTTTCTCGTAATCTTATTGCCGGGGCCTAACAAAGATCAAGTCAATGTTCTTCAGAAAGATGACGATTTTTATAAGAGAAAGGGAAAATGGAAAAGCTATCTCCTAATAAGTGGCGATATGCAGTTAGCAGAACACACATGTATATTTTAGTTCTTCCATTGTTTCCCCTTTTCTTGGTGTTCGGTTTTCTTGTTAAAACAGTTTTTAGTTATAGTTCTTACAGTATAGACTTTTGTCAAAGATCCTTTCTGTGTTTTATGATCAAAAACCAGTATATATAGTTACATCTTATTGTTAAGAATATTGGTGCCAGTTCTCAATAGGAAGCTCTTAAAACTACTAAAGCTATTTTTGAGCAAATTAACTACTAACTACAATATAGAAAATGAAAAAGGATCAAAGGAATAAAAGAAAAGAAAAAACACCAACCTTTTTGCATATATATTGATTAGTATAGGTGGTTTTGGATTAATTGAACTTAAGTGATGGATAGATTTACTAGATTCTTTTGTTTAGTTAATTAAAAACAGGTTAAAGTTCATAGAATTGAAAATGTTAATCATTTGGGAGAGAGAAACTTCAAAGGTGGGATTTCTCACAATTTCATTATTTTTGAAAAATGATAGAATTTAAACCACTTAATTTTGTCTCAAAAATACTCATTAAACGATGAATTTTTATTTTCCAATCAAATATTAACTATTCTCCTTCTTAACTAGATATGTTTGATTCATTTTTTTAATTAAAATGGAAAGAAGATAGATGTTTAACTTAAGAAATTTTATTCAGGTTAACTTTGAAACAGTGATTCAGAATTTAATTGAACTCCGCAAATTACACAAAAATGAAAAAAATCAGATCAGATTTCAAGAATTACATTGAACAAAGCAAGATAAAAGTTGCAGTAAGAAGATACAGCCACAGAAAATTGAATGTGTTTAGGTCTCATAGGTTTTCTCTTTTCTTATATCAATTTGTTTCAAGCTGCAAACTACTCCATAGCTATCTTATCTATATGTAAGTAATTCATGTTCTGAAAATTATACCTGAAATATTCTCAAAAAGCCATAAAGGCATAAGCAGCACGTTCCTAACACTATTTACTAAAAGACATTAAAGCAAGAATTTTAAGTCTTGCTTTTTCTTCTTTTTCATTTTTTGTGTAATAATCTCTTTAATGATAATAAGAATGACTTTACTTCTTTTTTCTTGGAAGCCTTTCTTTCAAAGGAGATAAGCTCAAAAGAGACATATTCCTTAGGAGCGGTGAATCATTCCTGCCTTGAGAAAAAGAAGAGGAGCATTTATAAGCAAGGTTTAAAGATAGGCTTTATTGGGTTAGACAAAACTTGTACTACCTGGCACTTGGATTAGCTTGCAGAGAGAAGATAAAAAAGAGGAGAAAAGGAGGAGGAAAAAAAGTTCACTGACCACTTCTTTAAAAGTCCTTTTAAAGTTTTTCCCCTACTGGAAATACTGACTCCCAGAAGGAACTGAACTTTTATGAACCCCAAAAATGCGCCAAGACTTTGCCAGGTGGCAGGACATGATTGACTGAACATTTGATGTAACTGAACTGAAGCAGAAAATGCCAAGTTTGCTTCTTGACCCTTGACTCTATCCTGATGGCTGCCATCTCCAACATGAGCTCAGCCAAATATTTGCTGTTAAAATCTATCTTAAGCAGAAAGATTTGCTGTTAACATTCCACCTGCAAATCAGTATGACTGTAGAAATCATTGTCAAAGCCAAATACACATGAAAAGTGAAAACAATAACCAAAATTATCTAAATAGGCCCAAGTACATCTTCATGGAGAGCTGCAATTTTGGAGGTTGGATTAAATAGATCCTGAGATTGATTAGCTAAATCACTGATTCATATACATTCGATCTTTCAAAGAAAAGTACGAAAAACATGAAATGGAAAAATACTTCCAAAGATTATTTGTAACATAGCAATCCAAGAGCCCAAAATTCAGAACTTTGCAAAACATGGGTTAGCCTTGTAAATGAGAATGGTCTTTCAATATTACATACAACATTCAGTAGAACTTCCTCTTATTTTCCCGTCAACTCCAAGCGGAAGAGAAGCATGTGTATGAACTGAAACCTACAACAGGCCGCAGACCATAGAAACACTCGCTAAAGATCCTCAAATATTTACAAGGTGAATTCTTTTGAAGAGAGATGCTGACACAAAGTTGATAATAATGCAGCTTTTGATATTCCAAGAACTTGTTTCTTCAAACTTCAGTGAGTCGGAATTTAGCATAAAGCTCGACCTCCCGAAAGACAGCCAATGCCAACATTCTCTCCAAACAAAACAAGTGCCTGTAGGAAAAGGTTGCACAACAGAAGTTCATCAGGAAAAACTTCAGCAGCGACCCTTTAGGCTTTAGCTGCTCTCCTGAAACGTGTGAGAGCGAGATAGAGCTGCTGGGTTTGCTTCCAGTATATGATTGGCATCTGGTCCATGGCCCTTTCCCTGTGCTTTGGCTTCACAAGTTTTGAACACGGTGCCTTTCGATACATGATTCTTCTGGTCAAGTGAAAGACCTAATGTGGCCCATAATGGACTCTTTAAAGCCTCATTTGGGTCATCAATCCTAAGCGTCTTTGGAACCAATATACATTTCTCTGCTTTGTCTTCATCCATAAGATCTGAATCTCTAGAATGCTTGCCTAGGTTCGGTGAGCCATTTCCAGAGCAGCAACTGGGGTTAGCAGAGGATGATGGAGACGAGCAACCCTTAGATCCACTTAATGACAAATTTCCCTTTCCAGCAGTCCATACAGGCATGCAACCCCAATATGAAGCCGGTACAAAATGTAAAGGAATGCTCGGTGGACAAAAGCCAGGGACTGCCAATATTGGTGTAGGGCACCATTGAACTTGATTGGAAGTATTACTATTTGGTGTACAGGGTTGTCCAGCAGAGCTCTGAGCTGCTGTAGTGGAAGTTGCATTATTCCAACCAGGGTTCCAGGGGAGAACCCATGGAGGTACAGGGTAACAGTGGACGGGATGTGCCACATTCAGATCAGTAGAAGATCCTACCAAGCCAACTTGTTCCTTTTGCGCAACAGTTTCGGATAATTCATTTCCGCGGGAACTAGACGCAGTCATGGAGGATCCACATGAGGATGGCTCCTCTACATTATCCAGACATTTGACTGAACTCATCTCAGCATATCTCTTTTGGTCTCCAAGATTAAGCACTGTCTCCATAGATTCACAAAGTGGTGCTTCAGGACCAAATTTTAGGACCATCCCATTTCCAGTTGTTGAAGGCTTCAAAGTGGTTGCAGATTCAACAGATGATATGAGTTGTTGACTTCCCGAGTCTGAGTTTTCCATTCTGCTAATAGGCACTCCTTCAGAAGATACTAAAATTTGACGATACTGAGACGCTAAGTGCTTATTCTTCCGCCGCCCAGCACCAATAGGAACATTTCTCATTGTTCCACCGGCTGTCCAATATCTCTGGCAATTCTTGCAAAAATGCCTTGGTTGATTGACATTATAATTGTTGAAGTAACAAAATTTTGTGTCTAAACTGTTACATCGTGGGCATGGTAGGATCTTATCTGGCTTCTTGAAAATTTTCTCTTGGTCCACACTATTAGTCTCTACTTGGTCTTCCTTGGACTTGGATGTTTTTTGTGGTTCATTCACTTGCATAGGGGTTCGTTTGTCTTCCTGGCTTTGTCCCGAAGCAGTGGACTTATCCAGTTCTCTGGAATTGTCTTCATGAATAGTATCGTTTTCTCCTTTTGTAATTCCACTGCAGCTATTCTGAAATTCCAAAAAAAAAAAAAAAAAAAAAGGAGGTATCGTTTTCTCCTTTTTGTAATTTCCACTGCAAGGCTATTTCTTGGAAATTCCAAAAAAAAAAAAAAAAAAAATGTTTAAAAGCCAATTTTAAGGAATCTTGTCCAATTTGGAAATTTAAGAGAAACAAAAAAATTGAGCATGAGAAAGTGAAATTGGTTAGGCTACAAAAATTAAAAAAAAAAAAAAAAAAAAAAATGGTTAAAAGTCCATTTAGAATTTGTCCAATTTGAAATTTAAGAGAAACAAAAAAGTTGAGCAGAGAAATGAAATTGTAGGCTACAAATAAAAAGGATTTAATATTGGAAGAATTTTACAAGAAATTACAAGGAAACAAGAAAAAGGAAATTGTTTTATGCATACGACAGATTTCTTAGCTTTTCCTCTATATCCTTCTCCCCATTATATTTGTGTTTTAAATCATAAAAGCATGACTTAGAGCAATCAAGTCCAAACATGGATTATAAGTTTTAAATTCAACCAGGCTCTAGCTTTGTAAGGAACAGAAAATACTAGCCACTAAATTTGCAGAGTTATCACTACCAGCAAAAAAGAAGTTATGAGCAAACTGAAAATTCAGTTGACTGATTTTTTTGCCAGTAACTAATGGAATTCTAAATTAGAGGGCTCCAACTGGCATCAAAGTCATACATATAACATTTAAAAAACCAGGAAAGGAAAAGTTTTTAGGCATCTTTGCAATAAGGGTGTTGGAAAAACGAACAAAGAAGGAAAAAGAAAATACAACGAAAAGAAAAACAAAGAAAGAGAGAGAAAACTCACATTGCATAGCAAACAGATCACCTTTTGAACAAACTATAAGCAAATATATAATTTTTTTTTCATAATCAGTGTCCTTATATTTAACCATAAAGGGTCAAAGCCAAGATTTTGCACTTTTCTGGTCAGTTTTATAGAACCAAGAAAAACCAGACAATAAGAAACTGCACAATATTCCCGTTACATTAGTTTTCAAGATTCACTTAAGCTCAAATAGAGACACTTTTTGTTGTTTTGCAAGAAAAACGAAAATAGCCAAACAAAACCAATAAAAAACCTACAACCCAGAAAAAAATTCCAAGATCAATACTCAAGATTCAGCTAAAACACAAATTCAAAGCTCAATCCTTTATATCTTCAAACCCATAAATTTGTTAAAATCCATCAAAATTTATACTGAAATATGGGTATTTCGTTCAAAAACACACACACACACATATACATATTATAATACCTTGGACGGAATCTGGGTATCGGGTACCGGAATCTTTCGACCGAAGAGCTTAATAGCCGGATCTTTGGAAATAGGCATATCCGCACCGTTCATATTTGTATCAAAATAATTGTTGCAAAGTTTGAAGAGCTACAACAAGAAGCCCCATAGAAATATAAGCAAAAAGAACGTCAAAAGATTTGAAATAAAGAGAGAGAGAGAGAGAGAGGAAAGAAAGGCTTTTTGGTGACTTAGAAAAGCTTTATAAAGCAAATCCCTTTCCCTCTCTCTCTCTCTCTCTTTTATCTCTTTCTAGCTCTGTCTATCACTAAAAACCCATAAAACCCTCTTAAGTAAAGTCCTCCCAGAAAAAAGTCCCAGATGATAAAGTATAAAGAACGTGAAGGATCAGAGTCTTTTTGTCTTTTCATTTTTAAATATTGCAATTTAATAGTTTTTTTTTTCTTTTAATTTTTATTTGTCAAATTATTTTTATTTTATTGAGAAAGCTGTCACAAACAACACCTTAATTTCACCATATGTCAGTCATTTCTTAAAAAAATAAAAATAAAAATTTTTCCTCAAACCACATAATGGTATTATGTACTTTTTTAAAAAATAAATTTTAAATTAAATAAACTAATGCAAGTTGCTTCCTTAGATATTTTCTATGAATTAAAATTTTATGACTTCTAGGCATCTTTTTACATGTATATATAAAGGGAGAAAAGGGTTAAGAGTAGTACTTTTTATTATTATATTTAAATTATCATAAATTTTTTAATCGAATATAATTCTAATAAAAAAAATAAATACTCCATATGATATGAACATGGATAAAGTGCACATGGCTTTCTGTTTTCACAAAAATAACATTTAATATTAGTATACATTATTCTTTTCAAGTTGCCATAATCTAAAAATAGAATAACAATTAAACTATATTATGAATTGCATTCATGTAATTATTATGTTTAACTCAATAAAATGTATTTAAAAATATAGAGAATTGGCCAAATAGATAAGGAGATAAGTTAATATAGGTACCCATCGTATGATAGTTATACTCGTGTCTGAATATGAGATAATATCTCTCATTGTTTGTTAAATTATTTTTCCTTGTAGTAATGATATTTATTTCTCATTTCGAATAAATAATTAGAGATTTATTTTAAATTTAAATCTTTTCCATTATGGAATAAAATAGAGAACCACTTATCTACATTAGGTCACTCCATACAATCGATCCAAAATAATTTTTTGAAATCAAATGAGTGTAGAGGTAAGTTTTACCCGTAAAAATATTATTATTTTTTATAAATTTTTTAAGAAAGAAAATTTGTGTGAATACATATAGATTATGGAATAAGAATCTGAGTTATGTTTATTCGGGCGATGGGTGGAAATGGAGATTTGGTGCCAGCTGGCATCCTAGTCAGAAAAGTTAATGAAATTAGTGACCAAAGAGATTTGTAGTGGCTAAGGATGGAGCTGACGTAAGAAAGAAAAAGCAAAAGGCAAAAAGCTTAAAAAGGCGAAGAGAGACCACGTCTCAGTGGGGTCCACTTTACCAAAAGAGATAAAAAAAATTACATTTATATGCTCCGGTGGAGGGGCTCGCTTTTTACGCCGCCTTCAATGTCTTCGGCCTCTGGCCCTACCTTTCCTAAAAAGCCACATCTTACCAAAAAAACAAACAAATAATAATAATAATAATAATAATAATAAATCTTTTATATTTTAAAAAATAAATTTTTAGTGTTACTCTGAGTTCATTGATTCCTGTTCTTCCCAAAATTGACAATGATACATGCACATTCGTGGGCATGTAGGGAGAAGAGTCAAAAACTCAAATAATACACGCAAGTCCAAAAAAATTTAACTTAATAATAATCAATTTTATTTAAAATTTATAAGATCATAAATTTTAATAAACCTTCATGAATAGGATTAGCAATGGATTGAATTTATTCTGACATTTCACCTTATTCAATTATAATAAAATGAGTTCAGATAATTAATAAACAGATTTGAAATGATTTCAAATCCATTATCTGTTTGATTAGCATTCTTCAACTTTTCATTCCTATTTTTTTTAGTATTTGCACAAATTATCCAGTCTCGTGTATATTTTAGTACACTTTGTGAGTATGTAGGGTGCCAAATGGGTAAAAAATGGTTTGCAATTTGCCTGCAAGTTTAAATTAGGCAAGTGAATGTTTATCTTTAATAGTTACCAGAGATAATTAATTGTGCTTTCTTAAATTTGGCTTTGGATACTTTTTTTTTTTTTTTTTAATGTTGTATCTTTAATAGTTACCAGGAATAATTAATTGTGCTTTCTTAAATTTGGCTGGATATTTTTTTTTTTTTTTTTAACTTGTGTGCCAAATACTTTTTTTTTTTTTTTTTGTGTGCCAAATGGGAATTTATATTGTTGTTTATTTCAGAATAATTAAAATTGAAATTTATTATTATTATTATTATTATTATTATTATGCCAATCTGGCATTTGTCGGCATGAATAAAATATAATATTAAAACACCTGTGGATGGGGAAACAGTTATTACTTAGCACTTAGCAGGTCAAATCTATTGATGTCAAGTTCAAACAAATGTGTCTATGCAAGTCTAATAGCGAGCTAGTATTTAATGGTTTAACATTTTTCTTGTGGGATGTTCAATTTAATGATTTATATAGTTTTTAAATATTTGATGTAAATAAAACTCTATTAATATATAATTTAATGATAAGTCTACATATGATCTGACAATAAATCAAGTTCAAATTCCCCTCTTTCAGTATAAAAAAAAAATCCAGCACTTTCCAGAAAAGTTATAATAGAAATTACAGATAAAAAAATTAAATAAATCTTTTTATTTTTTTTTGTTGTTCCATTTATATGACAGTTTTAGAAAATTAAGGTATTATAATTTTTTATATCAATTTCACCTTTGTCTAAATATTTTCACTAACTTTTGTTTCAATTATTTAGGCATTGAAACTATTAAATTTAACGAAACAGAGAGAGTAACATTTTTCAAAGTGGTTTATTCTACTTCATCCTTTAAAAGGATTGAAAAATGCTTGAACATATACGTTAAAATATTTGACTTAATTTATTGATTTTTTAAATTATATATGTAGAAAATTTCAATTAAAAGAAAGAAAAATAAAAATATCAAAAAAAAAAAGTTGGTGTACAATCTCCAAATATTGGGAAAAGTGGGTGTTCCAACTCAAATTGGTAACTTGTATAAAAATTCATCAAAAAAAAAAAAAAAATCAAAGAATGAGCAAAAGGTCAAACAAGGAACATAATAATATATGTAATTCTTCTAAACCTATTAATTATTATAGATAGATGATAAAATGAAAAGAGCTAAAGAGTCAAACATACAAATCTCATTTAAACGAAGCTTATTAATTAGGGGATTAAAAAGATATTTATTTAATTATAAAAGAGCTAAATTAAGTAATTAGTGGGTGGGACCACATTATTTGGGCAAGGCTTTTGGAGCAGGAGGCACCAAGAAAAAGATATGAATGGTTATACCGTTCTTTAAAAGGAAAAATTGGTGTCTTACACTCACACCGCCAAAAGCCAAACGGAAAAAACATTTCTTGTCCAAAACAAACATTTCTCCTGGTCCCACCTTATACCTTTTCAAACGTTAACTTTGGACTTTTCTGAGACTTTTTGTTTTTCTTTAAAAAAAAAAAAAAAAAAAAAATTTTTGTTTTCTTTAAAAAAAAAAAAAAAAAAAAAAAGTGACCAAACATGCAATTGCCCTTTCCATCTTCACTTACATGCACTTTTTTTTTTTTTTTTTTAAAGAGAAAAATGGCCACTCTATTTTATTAAATGTAGTGTATTAAATGTAGTGGGAAAGGAGAACATCATGGACACTCTCCCAAATACAAAGTGGTAAAAAGCGAATGGATGCTCTAGCAAGGGAATGAGCAGCACCATTCATAGTACGCCGAATCCATCTAATCTAAATATCCGGCCTATCAACTACGAGTTGCTTATAATCTTTCACAATAACCCCAAATTCCGAAAGATCTAAAGTTTTAGAATTCAAAGCACAAAATAAAACCTGGCAATCAATAAAAATATAACCACTAGACTGATAATGATTACCAATAAAAAGTAGAGCAGAATGAAGAGCCAAAGCTTCAGCTGTAGCAGGCTGTTTGCATCCTGCAGAATGAGTAGACACAACTTGTAAGAACCTGCCTTCACTATCCTCAAACACCACCGCAGCACATGTTACATCTTCGCTTTGAAATAGTGAAGCATCACAAAATGCATGCCAACTAACATTATTATTCAAGTTGACACATGGCCTCACACTTGGCCCATTTCCATGGAAAAGTCTTTGTCCTATAGCTACATTTAAATTATCAAAAGAATGCCATTCCATACAATGGGTAGAAACCATACAGGCAATCTGGGTTGGTTGCACCAATTTTGCCGACCAGCAAAAAGTATTTCTTGCCTTCCATAAATGCCAAGCCAGAAAAGCCAATAGTTCGGCTTTTTATTGTCCAAGGCCATCCCAACACTGCATGAATAAATCAATAAAAGTTGCAGTCACACTGGGAATATTAAAACCAAGCAAACTCCAACAAGCATTTGCCCGAACACAATGACATAACACATGGTCACCATCTTCTCTTGAAGGACAGAAAAAACAAAGATCATTAACTGCTATACCACGTTTTACAAGGTTAGATTTTGTAGGGAGGACATCTCTACAAGCCCGCCACAAAAAATCCCGAGGGACATTAAGGGCTCCAAATACGTGTCCATAACCGTGGATTCCCAACCATTCTGGCTACCTCGTACCAGACCCCATACAAACATGATATCCAGATTTAACCGTATACACCCCACGCTTCTCATAATGCCATAAAACCACATCCTCCACCATATGAATAGATAAAGGTATAGACAAAATAGCCTTCACATCTCTAGCAGAAAATGAAGTCATCAACTTGCCTACATCCCACCTTTTCTCACCATCCACAAAAAAGTCACAAACTCTAGTCACAGGATTAATGAATCGAGTCCCTAATGAATCGAGTCCCATCCTCCGCAAGAAAAGAGTCAGTCTTAGGGATCCAAGGATTCGAAGCAGCATAAATACCTCTACCATCACCAACACGCCAACGCACCCCTTGCTGAAGCAAATTGATAGAAGCAAAGATACTCGACCACACAAAGCTCGGATTATTACCCTTTTGAGCTTTGAAAAGATCCCCTCTCGGGAAATATTTAGCTTTGAAGATTCTATAAAAAAGAGTATCTTTCGCCTGTAATAACCGCCACCCCTGCTTAGCAAGCATAGACAAATTAAAATGTCGAAGATCACGAAAACCCATACCACCTTGCTGCTTAGAAAATGACATCCTTTCCCACGAAAGCCAGTTAATACCTCTGCCTTGTTCTTTCTTCCCGTTCCACCAGTAGCGATTCATAATAACCTGTAGCTCATGACACAAAGTAGAGGGCAACAAGAAAACTGACATACAATAACTGAGCCAACAGATTTATCAAGACCCTCTTTATTCGGTCTAGACAAAATTCTATTATTCCAGCTTATTCCAATTTCTTCCAACAAACCTGTCTTTATAAAAAGAGAAATTTGCTTTTTATCACGTCCTATAAGAGAAGGAAGGACCAAGATAAGCTAATCCCCAATAGAAAACCCCTCACACCCAGTATTAGAAATTCGTTCATCTAACAGTATGTGCGAAACACAGGACTAAAAAAGACTAGATTTTTGAATTTACCGGCCTGTCCCGATCGCCGCCTCATAGTCCAAAGAATTGATTTCAACCATGTAGCTTCATGTAGCATTAAAGCTTCAAAGAAAAATATAGAGTCATCCGCCAAACAAACAATGTGGAAACCGAGGAAACTCTTACCAACCCTACATCCATGAATCACACCGCCGTCAACAGGTATGGAGAAATAGGGTCCCCTTGACGGAGACCTCTAGCAGGACTGATAGGACCAACAGGAATCCCATTCAAACACACAGAATAGCTGACACTTGAGTAACACATACTCATCCACTGAATCCAGGCCGCAGGGAATCCCAAACAATGCATCACATCAGACAAATAATCCCAACTAACTCTGTCATAAGCTTTACTGATGTCAATTTTCAAAGCACAATAACCCAGATCCCCACATCTCCTATTCTTCAAATTATGTATAGTCTCAAACGCCACACAAACATTATCAGTGATTGGTTAGGCACAAAAGCAGACTGGTTCATAGAAATAATATGAGGCAACACCTTCTTAAGCCTATTCGCTAAGACTTTAGAGACAATTTTATATATAACATTACATAAGGCTATAGGTCGAAAGTCTTTCACAGTTTCAACTAACCTCTTCGATTTCGCTTATCCTAAGCGTGATTGATTAGGTGTAACTATTGTCAGGAACATGAATTTTCAGAATAAGCACAATATTTGTTAAAGAGAGGTCAGAAGGAAAAATACCTCTCTGCAACCAATCCACAGCATTCAAAACAATAGCATTCCCCATAATATGCCAGTACTTCTGAAGGAAGGCCGGGTTTAAACCGTCAGGTCCAGGAGCCTTGTCAGGATGCATACTGAATAAATCCTCTCGAAATTCATCTTTCCGGAATGGAGCTAACAAACTCGCTGCATCACTATCAGTCACCCTTTTCTGAAACAACCTCAATAAACTGCTTCTATCCGGTTGTCTCTCAGCCCGAAAAAGCTCAGAAAAATAATCTTTCACCAACACCTCCATCTCTCCATGATTAGACGTAACAAAACCATCACTTTTTTTAAGCTTTTTAATTCTATTAATATTCCTCCTACCTTTAATCTGCTTATGAAAATATTTGGAATTTTTGTCGCCATATTTAAACCAGAAGAGTTTAGCCTGTTGCTTCTTTCGAATTTCTTCCGTAAGCAGTATTTTATTCCATTCCTCTTTAAGTCGTGCCGACCAGGACCCACCATACAAATCTCTATCAAGTTCAATTTGTCGCACAACAATCAGATTCCTGCGTTTCCAAAATTCCCGATTTCTAGCTCGACCCCACCGATTAACGTCAAAAATAAGAGCATCACGTCTGCTTATGAAGTTCAAATTAACTGACTCCTCCCAACCCCTCCGTACAACTAATTCCAACTCATCTTCAACTAACCATGAGTTATCCACCCTGAAAGGCCGAACAGAATTATGATACTCATTTGGCTGCAAATCAATCACCACTGCGATATGATCAGATACTGGAGTAATTTGTGTAGTCGCAATAGCATTCGGAAACAAAGTTGCCTAACGATCATTAGACATAGCCCTATCCAATTCAATTTTTCATTAGACATAGCCCTATCCAATTTTTCTTTTATACGATCACCATTAGGATTAGTACCTTCAAAAGTGTAAAAATAACCAGCTGATTCCAAATCAATTAAACCAGCATCATCAAGAGCCGATTTAAAACCATTCAAGAGAAAATTTGGTTTAGGTGGACCTCCCTGTTTTTCCAAGTCAGCAACAATGTCATTAAAATCCCCTGTACAAAGCCAAGGTAAGGAACTATTGTTTGCCAGTGTTCGAATAAGATTCCAGGATGAACGACGACGATGCGCCTCTGGATACCCATAAAAGCCAGTAAAACGCCAACATAAATTGTCTTCCTTAATGCAGCAGTCAGCAGTCAATAAAATTAGTGGAATATGAAGTTATCGTAAGAGCAACAGAAGATTTCCAAAGAACACATAAACCACCCCCCATACCAATCCGGTCAACACAAAAACAATTATCAAAACCAATTAAAAGCTTCACCTCCTCCATTCTCTGTGCATGCATCCTTGTTTCAATTAAAAATAAAACATGTGGTCGGTAACTTAAAGATAAATCTTTAAGAGCATTAACTGTCCGAGGGTTACCAATTCCTCGGCAGTTCCAGCTGATGAGAATCATTGTTGTTGGCTGTCCCGCGGTTTTGCGAGATCAGCCGCTAATTTTTAATTTGACGTTGAAAGAATGAACTCCAGCGCTTAAAACCTCCTGCAGAATCCTTAGGTGAGAAACGGCAGCAAGGGTAGTCCCCGTATTAGGGAAAAAATCATTTTGTGGTCATATACCACTCCTGGGCCTCTTCTTTAAATTCTTCAGCAGGCCCACAACCATCATCTTCTACCGAAAATCAGTCCATCCATCAATGACCACACCAGTAGCCTCCCTAAAGCTGTTCCAGAATCAACCACCCCAAATAAAGATTGACGAAATTGACGTGATGTCAGAATATCTTCCTTATCAATGCCCATGCATTTATTTGCTTCCCGAAGATCCCGCCTCAAATCTCAGCCCTCTTTCTTCACGCAACCATGGATTGCCGGAAACCAACACACGCCGGTCGGAGACGCGAAGACTGTCATCCCAATCAAACCGAATATCTTCTGGTTTAGTAAACAAACGTTTCTCACAAAAAGCATCGGTGTGGGTAACAGTATATGTGGACACGAAAGTAACTAAAATAGACATAGAAGGCTTCCCCTTTGGCATCCACGAGCTTCTTCTTCCTTTTTAATGGAGTGCGAATATCAAATCTAATTCTAATCCGCATAACTGATTCAGTGCTTTGTGCACTGAACTTCAAGTCATAAGAAATAAACTCAAAATAAAACTCAACCAATGAAAGGAGAGAGATCTAGCTACCTCCTCTGCTGTAAAAACCTGGCTTTTAGTCCTTAACATGCACCCAGACATTGATATGGAGCAAGTGGAACCGTGGTAAAGGATCCTGCTGCTTCCTCAATTTTATGCCAAAACTAGCAAGTTTTGTTAAATGACCCACGCGCCCTTCCACAACTCTTGTTGAAATCCACACTGTTTGTAGAACCGATAAAAATCGCTTGGCACCCGAAACTCAGATATAGAGACCCTCCTAACGGATGCCAAGGTATCTAACAAAGAACCAGTTTTTCATAGCATTGAAGTTTTATGGAGTTATAGGTTAAAAACATTCCCACCAAACACCAAACCTCAACCAAACACCACTCATAAGTCTGTTGTGGTTCATCAAGGTTGATATTGAAAGCTAAAATCTCCTCCTCCTCTTCTGCAAGGGATGTCTGTAGATCAGTAGTAGCCATCGTGACAAAGCCGGAATAATCACCGGAGAAATTCAGATATGGAAAAGAGACATGCTAACAAGAGCATACAAAAGTCGGTGGTTCACTTACATGCACTTTGATTGATTAACAATTATTTCTTTAAATGAGCAATGTTCATAAAAGTATTATGTTAGTGATTTGACAATTAAAAAGGATATATACATGCCTTAATTCCATCTCTTTTACTACATTAGTTAATAGATATTGCTCTTT
Source organism: Jatropha curcas (assembly GCF_014843425.1). Next base: position 2,455,450 of record NW_023590816.1, read on the forward strand.
CCGTCTCATTTTATTTACATGGTTTAAGAAAATATATATATTAAGAATTTAGTCAATAAAAATTATTTTTTCATTTTTTACCATTAATAACTTATTAAAATATAAAAAGTCATTCATTCAATGAACAATTAAAAACGCTATTATGGAAAAAATAATTATTTACATGTCTAAAATTAAAAACTTTACAAACATTTTGAGATATCTAAAAAGAGAATAACAAGCAAACAAAATGAGATGGATGGAGTATTTTACTTAATCGGTAAGTGATCACTCTAATTCATATTTTATTATCTGTATAAAATCAGATTTTTTTTTTCGTCTGCTCATTAGATTAGTAAAAATTCTTGTATTTTGAAGGACTCCAACTGAGACCTTTCGATCTCCATATAAGCGAAAAAGCTAACAAGATCACATTTGATTGGTTATAAAATTTGAATTTTACAACTAAGCCTCTTTTAAAAAAAATTTATTATTTGATATTAGAGTAAAAAATTAATTATTAACAAAATAGAATAAAAATAAATAATTTATATAGCTTATCCTAACTAATTTGAGATGAAAATTTAATTGTTATTATTGTTGAATATAAATGGTGATTAGGATAAAATTCACTGCCTATCTTTTTTTTTTTTTTTTTTTCATCACTTTTTTTTTATTCATCACTTGTTTTTTTTTTTTTTTTATTCATCACTTGATCCAAAGGATTGAATACTGTGGGTTACAGACAATGGCAGCGATCTTAACTCATTAAATTGGTGAAAACTCTTATTGTTAAGAAAATTTAAATTTGAGATGTCACACTCTTTACTTTATACAATGAGAAGACTAACCAGATCACACATAATTAATAATTCAGTACCTATTTTAATTGAACATTATGAGCTCATTTATATATAATTTAATCTTCTACTTGATAAGTCGTAATAAAATGTAATATAATAAGTGTATTTCTAATTTAGTGGTTAAATTATATTACATTATATATGAGTTATAAAAGAATTTAAAAAATAAATATTTAAAATAGTATAGTTAAAAAAAAAGCTATTATTTATTAATGGATTAAGATTCATACATTATTGACAAAAAAAAAATGTAAACTGAAAAAAAACAAAAGACGGAAAATGTTAAAATTTAAAAAATTTGTATGATCTGACTTACACGGTTGAATTTGATTGGAATGGGCTTAAATTTCTGATTGCGAAACCGAACTTTTAAAACGACACGAGAGTATGACGTGGAGGTCGCAATTTCTAAATCCATTCGAAAATTGGTGAATTTTCTTTGATTCACCATAAACTCATCTAATTTGATCTAAAACAAATATAAGCTGAGAATCATAGATGCTTAATTTGTTGGATTGACCCTGTCACTAAATTAAACCTCATAATTACTAATTGCGGGTGATATATTGAACGATAAAGGGCAATATTTTATACCAATAAGATATTGATTGAGGTAGTAAATGACCTCAAAATTCGTAAAAATGAAAATAGAAATCATCTTATCGAGAGTATTAAAATTTTTATGCTTTACGGCTCGAGAGGATTATACCTTTTGATTGTAAAAAAAAAATTTATGTGTGGGGGATTGTTTTGCACGTAAAGATATGAATTAAAGAGGAGGGCAGGCCGTACATGTAATTTCAATGAAAGACCAAATGGGCCAAATGAGTCTGTTATGTATTAGGGTTGGAAACCTGTCACCTGGACCTTGATTTTGAAATTATGCTTTTATCCTCTATCCTTGTTGCTTTTTGTTTATTAAAACTACCTTTATTGTATAATATTTATTACGTTCGAGAAAATAATTTATTTTAAAATATTTATCACACTTGTGGTTTCAATTAGTAATAAATATTTTTTTCATGTATATAACTAATAATTATTACTTCAATTTAATGGTTTTTTTAGAGAATTAATATTAAACTAAGGATAATATAATTAATTTACTCAATAATATATTGTAACTTAGACAAATTTAATGATTTTCTTAACAGACGTGAAATTTCAAATGTAATAGATATTATGGAATAGAGATAGTAACAAGTTTTTTTATTCAACAAATTACTATCTCCGTTCCATAATACTTGTCACATTTGAGAAAATAGTTTGTTCCAAAATACTTGCACATTTGTGGTTTCAAGGAGTAATAAATATATTTTTTTTCATGTTTGTAATAAATATATTTTTTTTCATGTTTTACTCTTTGTATATGACCAAATAAATTAATTACTTCAATTTAACGGTTTTCCTTAGAGAATTAGTATTAAATTAATAATATAGTTAATTTATTTAATAATTTATTGTAACTTAGACAAATTTAATGATTTTTTTAAAAGACGTGAAATTTCAAATGTAACAAGTATTATAAAACAGAGATAGTACAACTTTGATGTTTGTATTGTTTTAAATAATAACATTAATGCATTAGGTCACTAAGATTTTTCGAAAAACTGATTTAATCTTAATGTGGGTAAATTGGTTTAAAAATACCTAAATTTATAGTAACGTTAACGGTATTTAAGTTAACATTTTTTTTTTGGCCGAACACATGAAATTCCCCTTGAATTTTTTCATTTTAACCATTTGGCAATTTCAACTTTGCGGGGACCTAATGTGTTCCTGAACTTTTAAATTTTGTAACTATTATATCCCCGCAAGCTGTAAAGATAGCATGCGAAACCAAATATGAAATGTAGCGTAATCACCTGATTAAAAGTTCAGCATGGCAAAAACAAAGTCGTTTTTCCCTCTATTCCAAAGCGTCACTTTTCCTTTTCAATCTCTCTCTTCATTTTTCCGTCTCTACTCCTCTCCTTTCAATATATTTCTTTGTTTTTCTCTCATTTTCAATCTGTTAATGGATATCTCTTTAATTGTATTTCTTCTTCTTCCTTCTGACCTAATAAATACATGCATCAATTATTTTCACATCATCGTATTTAAACCGATAACTCTTTAATTGTATTTCTTTCTTCACTATACTTATTATAGCCAATAATTTCACTTAATTAAAATCTGAGATATATTACCTTCTTTACTCAATTAATTAATGTTATCCATTCGAACAAGATTCCTAATATATTGTGTACTATTGTGGTGGCCAAATCCATTAAACTATTCTCTGGAGATATTAAAATAATATGGGCAAACTCAGCACCTCCCCATGGTGCCATACACAGTCGATAAAGTATGAGGAGAGGGACCAAAAAGAGAATGTGTCACGAAATCAGGCGACGGATAAAAAGCAGGATATTTTGGGTCAATCAGAAGAAAAGTTGGACCGAGAAGAAAGAGATCGCCGAAGAAATAGGAAAGTAAGACGAGAGAGTTCGGTCGTGTGGTAGGCAAAATTAAGACACAAATTGCATGATATACAGAGGAAAAAAATAAATAAAAATGGAGGGGACCGGCTGTGCACAATCAAAGAAAGGGAGAAAAATATTAGGTTGGGTTGATTAGGTTGATTAAGGTCCGATTTGGCCCAAATCATGAATTTTTTAGCCACAACTCCCACATAACAAATAAAAAAAAAAATCCCCAAACGAACTCCCCGCCGACACCCCCCCCCGACCTTAATTTAGGAGCATCCATATCAAACCCGCCTCCGATGACCGACCTTCCCATTACCCTCCACCAAACCAAGCCTTAACTGAGCACCCCGGGAACACTTTCGGCTCACGGCGACTCAACTCTCAAATTTTCCACCGTTGGAAGATACTAAACATAAGGGACCAATTTTGTCAGAAAGCAAAAATGGATTCAAAAATTTTCCCCGCTCCCCGGTCCCGGGCAATGATACGGCCTCCCAGCTCTCCCAATCAATATCTGACACAATTGGCAAATCAAAACAAAATCAAAATGGATATTTAAGGGCCCCCGCAGAAAAAAACCGTCGGCCATCGGTCACATTTCCATTTTCTACGATTTTTACCCCCTCCAGGGGCATTTCGTCCAAAAAATCGCCTTTTTCCTTTTCAATCTCTCTCTTCATTTTTCCGTCTCTACTCCTCTCCTTTCAATATATTTCTTTGTTTTTCTCTCATTTTCAATCTGTTAATGGATATCTCTTTAATTGTATTTCTTCTTCTTCTTTTCAATTTTCACTTCTTTTTCTGAATTTCTTTACAATAAAGTTTCTGAAGTTTTGATTTTGGATCCTTAAAATCTCTAAAATAAAAAATTCAAAACTCAGCACCTCCCCCATTGTGCTACACAGATCGAAAGTGGAGAGGGACAGAATGGCAGAGAGGCGACGGTGGCAGGTTTGGGTCAATCGAAAAGTGGAGAGGGAGGAGCCGAAAGTGGAGAGAGAGGAGTCGGCGTTGGTCGGGCACAAGCAGATGATCGGAAAAAAATAAATAAAAATGGAGGGGACGGCTGTGCACAATCGGAAAGAAGGGAGAAAATAAATTTAGGTTGGGGTTGATTAGGGTTGATTAAGGTCCGATTTGGCCCAAATCATGAATTTTTACTTGGTTTTTTAATTGGTTGGAGGATTTCTAATGGGTTTAAATTGGTTTAGCATATATAAATGCCACGTGGAATAAAATATGCTGACGTGTTTGAAAAAAATGCCACGTAAAAGAGATTGTATTTTAACGCTCAATTTTGTGACTGAACATAGGTGTAAAAGATAAAAAAAATCAAATTAAGAAACACATTAAGTCTCAGGCAAAGTTGAAAGTTGATAAGTGGTTAAAATGAAAAAATTAAGTGGATATTTTATTATTTTTGTTTTTTGGAATAGTGGTGTTTCTTTTTTTCTAATCTTTTTAGTATGAAATTTGTTTCGTGTTTTGTTAAGGAAGAAAAACTTGCAGTCTACAAATTGTTTAGTAATTTTGCTTCAATCTTCACAAAATCTTACAAATATTTTCTTAAAATATAATCTCATTCAACATAACAATTACGTAACTTCAATGTATATATATATATAATAATAAGATGTAATTGTTTCATGTAAATCATAAGTAAAAGTTAAGCTTGTTATATGGATAATTAAAATATTAAATTAATTGGTCATAGTTGAAATACTTAATTAAATCTTCTGGTGTAATATTATCTATCTTTTTGATTTTATATTTCCAAATTGCAACCGTACAAAAAATAAAAGAAGAGTCAATCCCGTTCAAAGAATGGAAAAAAGAGTGCGAAGCCAGATCAAGGACGGAGAGATGGGCTACAATGGGCTTCAAAGCCCATATTCCCATTTCCATCTGTACAGACTGGACTACAATGTGCCATTCCACCAACTCGTTGGGTGCAAATTCTCCAAACTTCCTTCACATTCACATGCAAACTCATGTGACGATCCTTTTCCAACATGAAAATAAACTGAGTCAGCTCTTTATACCACGAGATTGGTTTTCTATCCTTCACTGATTCACACTGTCAAACTACGAGCTGCGCACGAAACCTTTCTCTCCAAACACTGCAAAATACATACTGAGCTCATTCTCAATCTGTTAGTACATAGTAATTCCTATTCCTCTCAATATACATGTATCATATATCTCTGGTATTATCGAATAAGAACGATGTAATGTATTACAAGCAAGTAATTTAATTCACAAGGTTACATTGAAAATATATTTTTTTCTTCAAGATAAAATATCTTACTTAAATAAAAAAGAATAATGATATAATCTTTGTTGCTAGCCCGAATTTAAGAAAGACAAAGCAGCTAAACTCCAATGCCACACTCGAGAATCACCACATCTGTAACTATACGCACTATTAGTTTATCATTCAATACCGCAATACTCAAAACTCCAAAAGTGCGATACATATCATTAGATTTAAATATATTTATTCTGGGTCAGATCAGATGACCACAAATTCTGCAAATATATAATTATCAAATACACGATTATTATTATAATATTTCCATTATTCTATATCATTATATATATGGTATAAATCAATTATCGAATAAAGAATCGATGTAATGTATTACCAAGCAAGTATTTAATCACAGGTTACAAATTGAAAATATATTTTTTCTTAAAATAAATATTCTTAAAAAAAAAAATGTCTCTATTTGTTTAGACCAATTGAAGAAAGAAGACAGTAACCAATGACCCAGAATACAATCTGACTTGAATTATTAGTTAAATTAAAAGAAATGCAATACTCAAAACTCAAGTGGATTATTAATTCATAATTTAAATATATTTATTTGTAATAATGAATAAAAATTGAATAAATTCATGTTCAAAATATAGATTATTATTATTTTCATTATTATTATTATCATTAATATATTGGAGTATTAATTTGTGACATGCAATTTGAGATGCAAAGGTGAAGAATCTTTATTTATTTATATTGATATAGAATCCACGTGGAGAAGTGATAGATACTTGAATAATTATATAATTAAACTGAAAGGTACCTTTTGGTTTGGTGGATATAATTTGATTTAGATAATGTTAATTTGGAGTTGAAATCCAATAGTTTTTTAAGGCAACAATTTGCCACTTCACTAGCAAAGCGAAGCCAAACATCACATCATCATATATTACTTACATCCAATTTAATAATATAAAAATTACAATTTGCACCTCCCAAAGTTCATTAATTAAACCCACACTGCTAAGTCCTTCCTTTCCTTCTACCTCTACTCTTAATAATTAAAGAAAAGTTAGATTACTGATTAATACACTCCAAATAACAAACAAACAGACAAACATCCCCTTCATATAATAATGTATGAAGAGAATATTATAACCAAATTAACAAATATCCTTCATAAACACAAACCCAAACCCAAACCCAAACCCACACCCAAACCCAAACCAACTCCTTCTTCTTTTCTTTCAATTCTTGATTTGCACGTGAATAAATTTCTCTTTTTCCTTTTTCAATTAAGCTCTTCCTGGGGTTTTTGGATCATGATGATTGTTTGCTCCAGTTCCTGGATAGTCTTGGCTTTCCAAGTCCATTCTTCCATTCATATCCCCTTCTATCAAATCAAGTTGCTCTTCTCCAAAATCCAAATCCTGACCTCAAGAAAATTGGGTTTAAAGAAAAAAATAAGTTTGTCAAATATAAGTTAAAGAAAGAGATGGGTATGCATGCTTTTTACCAATTCCTAGTTTAATCCTATCAAGAGATAAGTAACACCACAAGATGACATAAATATGTGGAAAATCTTGATCTTGTTTGATTTGGATTGGTTAATTCTTGTCAAACTGTAACATTTCTTGAGTGCAATTCTTTTTTTTTTTTTTTTTTTGTGCGTGTGTCATTATCAAATTTAATCCCAAAACTACAAAGGAATAGGGTAGACGAGAGAGCGACCATATGATGAGCACATTCTTAGGACACGATGGATGACACAAGGCTTTTCTCGTAGTGTGAACTTTGAGGCTTTCCCTGTCACAATTTTTTTTTTTTTTTTTTTTGTGCGTGTGTCAATTATCAATTTAATCCCCAAAACTACAAAGAATAGGTAGACGAGAGAGGACCTGAGTGAGCAAATCTTGGACCGATGATGAGGGGTTTTCTCGAGTTGACTTGAGGCTTCCTGTAAAGAAAATCAAAGAAATGCTGACATTGAAGCCAAATATATAATAACAAAAATTAAAAAAAGAAACCCAACTAAGTTACTTACTGGTCGTAGGGACTGCAAGAGAAGAGATGACAAAAGAGAAACCCAGAAAGAGAAGCAAAATCCTAGAAGAAAGAAAACCCATTTTTTTTTTTTTGAATTTGATCAAAGAGAATAGATATGTATATATATATATATATATATATATTACTAGATTTTAATATAGAGATGATAGATGTGAAAGGAAATCTGGTGATTGCAAGACACACAGCATGTAAGAATGGTGCTCTATATATATATACAGAGAGAGAGAGAGAGAGAGAAGAAACACACACATACATACGCACATGACTTTTTTTTGAATATGCAAAAGAATAAAAGGCAATACTCCTTACAAAGTCAACTTACCATTTCTCCTCTTTTCTTTCTTTTAATTTTTAGTTTTTTTTTTTTTTTTTTAAATCTTGGTGAGTTCCCACTTGCCTAACTTTATCTCTCTTCATGTCATTTTCATATCATCCAATGATTTTGTGCCAAAATATATTTTTTTTTTCCATTAATTACTATGTTATGGAGTCACTGCAATTAAACAATTACGATTTTAAATACAAATTACATTAAAATTCATTAATAATTAGTACGTTGAGGAAAGGAATAGAAAAGGCCATGGGTACATCACGTTGAGCAAATTTACGTAGTATTGCAAAGGAGATAGCATACACAAGAATATCGTGGTCATTGCATTTCACATTAATCTACAAATCTTCAATATGATGCTTAGATTAAAAAAAGAAAACTAATAAAAAAAAAAAAGAAAATTTCAGATATATTAAAAAATTGACAACTATAGAAAAAGAGGTAGCAGTGTAAAACATTCACGAGATGTTGTAAGTGTCACCCACAGTCTCAATCTTTATATTATAATGCTATGAAATTAATCCTTTTGGACCCACTCCGGTGCAATTTTTAATTCACATATTAATGTGTTTAAATAAAAGTTAAGTAATTAGTTGAAATCCAAATATTAATTGGGATGGATTAATGGGATTTTGCCAGGTGTATGCTTATGCACTAAACTCCACTTTTAGAGATGCAAATCTTTGTTTTCAATTCTCCATTTGTTTGCTTATCAATATCTTCATTCAAATAATTAGTTTTATAACGCCCGGATTTGCCAATGTGTCATCCAATTACCATTTCTTTTTTATTTTTTTATTTTTAATAATTGAGATCCTATGTATTTTGTTTATGGCTAATCTACTGTAATACTAAAAAATAATAAATGTTTAAAACAATTTTTTTGACGTAATAAATATTTTTGTTTAAAAAAAAAAAAAAGAAAAAACATCATTATTAGTAGGTGAGACTCGACTATTTATAAGAGTTCTCCAAAAATACTCCATTCCTGCTGCCGGTCAAGAGTTACTATCATTATTATAATAATTGATTATTGACTATTTTCTTTTATAATTTCCTTTAATTAATTAATTAATTACGTATAATTAGAGGAATGTAGAGGGAGAATAATAATTGAAGTAAAAGGTTCCAAAGATGGGGGCACACAATTGAGTTTGGGCGGTGGACAGACACTTGACATTCTAATTTGTCTTCTTACCATTTTTTTTTTTTTTTGTGGACCAGAACACACTTGACCTATCCTCAACATATTGTCCTGTATTACTCTTAATATAACCACTGATCTATCGCTATTTTCTCTCTTTGCGGAGCCTCCGTCTTAAGGATCTCTCCTCTTCCTATCCATCGTGGCCCTTGCCTGTCATAATTCAATCTGCGTTGCTGATACTCAGCTCATTAATTATTTTTTTTTTTTTTTGGTCTCTTAGGTTTCTTCCTATCCATGGGCTGCCTGTCATAATTCAATCTGTTGCTGATATATCATTAATTTAATTAATTCAAAAAATTGAAATTATTTTTTCAATATTTTTTTTAAAAATTAAATACATTTTTTAACAGTAGAACTTGCCAATTTTGAGGCTAAGCAGCCGACTGGTTCCATAGCTTTGGGACAAGTTAAATCAAATTTTAAAATAAAAATTAAGTAAAAATTGATATTTAAACCGAGTTGACTCGAATTGAACTAGCTCCAATTGGTTGATTTAATTGATTTTTACAAAATCGAGTTGACCAAAAAATTTCAATTTAAACCGAGAACCAATTTTCATTTTGGACAGACTATTGCGGTTCAATTTCTGATTCGGTTTGGTTAGTGTGTTTGCTCACCCGGGCTAACTCAATGCTATTTTCCAAATATTAAAAAGAATTATAGTTAGATAATCTATATATGTTCAATGGTACCACTTCTAGGAAAGAGAGTCACCTAAATCTTATCAATACAAATAGGTTATCCAAAAATAAATAAATAAACAAACAAACAAACAAAGAACACTCGAATCCAATTAGCAAACATTATATAGTCTCCTTTCTAATCTTTAATTCCTCTCTTATTTGCTACCACAAACATATTTGTGTTCTTACACTGATAGGTCTCAATCAGAAAGTGTCAATTTATAAGACATGAAAAAAGAAAAAAAAAATCAATTTAAATTAGCAAATTTAATTAACCATCATTATTATAGAATATATGCTTCAATGATTTCATTAAATATTGTATATGATTTGCAAGATTAAAGCCTACAAAAAAATCTCCATCAGATATCAACTCGTTACAAGTATACTCGAGATTTAGCTTAATTCAAATTTGAAAAATCGAATTTGATTTTATTCATTTGAAAAATGCCAAGCATAAGCTTGGATCGACTGGGATGTAAATGAATTAAGCATGAATTTAATAAATAATGTTAAGCTTATTGAATGAATTTAAAAGAGATTTTCTTTTCTTTTTTTTTTTAAAATATGATCAACTTGATTATTTTATAGCCCTACTTAAAACTATATCTAATTGTAAAATCTAGAATTTTTGCAACATTATATTATTTCAAGGAATCTGGCCATATAAAGAGTTGGATTAGAATTTTTTGCAACATTTATATTATTTCAAGGATCTGGCCATAATAAAGAGTTTGGTGTAACATCCTAGTGAGTTGAGTTGAGTCATTTCATTAGAGGTTAAGTTTGAGTTGGGTTTGGAATCCAAAACCTTGTTGGGGTAGAATGAGAGTTATAAGTGGGAGCTTGAAATGTGAATGTAAATGTTAGGACTTGCGTTCTACGTTTAAAACATACAGCTTAGGGTAATGAAGTTTGTAGCCCTTGTAAACACTTGGAGGTTACCAATTAGATATGTTACAGTAATACGACAGAACTCACTTCTTTAGAGACTACCCGTTCTATCAGTCACACTTTCTATTTTTCATGTTTTATCATTCTCTTCTTAACTTTCCCCACCCCCATTTCCTTCCATTGTCAACATAGTTTAAGCATTAAGTCACCTCAAGTAAGTAACATTCCTTGAAGTTATATTTATTCACTTCTTTAATTGACGTTATATTGGAGATGAGTTTATGAGAATTCTTGTATATTAGGAAGAAAGAAAGTTCAACAGTTGCAGAAAAAGAGAAGCTAAAAACAAGAGTCCCAGCCTTTTTTTGAAAAAGCCAAGGTTTGATATCTCTTGTATTTTCCCAATGAACTTTGCATGAAAAAACTTTAGTAATGGAGTGTTGTTCCATAGGAGAATTCTTGTGTAAGTAATTGTTATGGTATGAAAGAAGTGGGAGGTGTGGAAAACAGGGGATACAAATATAGGTGAACGAGTTGGGAAACAGAGTTTGCCCTAGAAATTTTACCAGCGCAACTTTTATCTTGGATCTTGACCCCCCAATTTAAAATGATGTGAAACTAGGGAATTGATCATAGAAGAGTTATTTGTTCCTCTAATGTGTTACCTTTACATGAACGTGGGCCTTTTGAATCATTCATGGAGTTGTATAATTGAAGTTATGGCCTAAAGAAACCACAGACCTGCAACAATCTTGGAACAACGTGGCGCGCATTCCCTGCGCGGTCTGAAGCAAAGGTTCCGCTGCGTCTCGCGACTTTCTCGCGCTCGCGACTTTCACATGCGCGATTCGCGATTTCCTATTGCGCGCTCGCGACTTGAGTCAGGTAGCTCTCTGACTCTCAATTGCACAACTCGCGCTCGCGAGGATCACATGCACGGTCGCAACTTTGGCCAGAAGCTCTCTGACTCTCAGTGTGCGCATCTCGCGCTCGCGAATCACACAAGCGCGCTCGCGACGTGTGCTGCGCGGTCGCGACTTGAGCCAGAAAACCCTCTGACTCTCAAATGCATTTCTTGCGCTCGCGAGGTTTGAAGACGCGCTCGCGACTTCTCTCTGGGAAGCATCTCGCACTCGCGACTTGGAATGTCGCGCTCGCGACTGATGCTTTGTTGCGCGCTCGCAAGGTTTGAAGACGCGCTCGCGACTTCTCCTTGGGAAGCATCTCGCGCTCGCGACTTGTCCCTGTGCGCTCGCGACTTGTGGTTTCATGCATTTTGGACTTCATTTTCCATACAATTACATTCCTTTGCTCAACATACATGCATCCAATCATTGTAAAACAAAAATATAATATAAGAACATGGATTCAAACAACATGTAAGCAAATTTTGGTATCAGAGCAAATCAATATGATGAACTATGACGTTGTGAAACCATTTATGTGCTATTGTGTTACATTGTTGACATGCTAATCTTAAGCTCCATTGAGGTTAGGTGTAGATTAAGGCGTATGTCAGCGAACAATTAGCAATAGCAGATCTGCGCCCCATACAGTTTGGAAAACTCCGGCCCTACAGTGCCGTTGAGTGGATATGATTAAACCGCGTTGAGTGGATATGATTAAACCGTGCGGTGCAAATCCGGTTAGGGGCACCAAAACGGACAATATTGGCATAGGCGAATCCGGTTTGGGGCCTATGGCATACAATTTCATCCAGTTTCATACAGTTTATCTTATCACTTCGGTTTCACTATGACCTTATGGAGCCATACAGATATCTTGACATAACATTTCATGAATCATACAGTCTACTATACAGCAAGAAAGATTATCAAGATAAAATGAAAATATCATGATCTGTGTGCTTACATTCCATATGTAAGTACATGTTTATTTCTACATATGTATGTGCTTATATGTTTCTATGTTTCATTATTCATTGTAATATTCACTGAGTTTAATCAGAGTTGCAGAATTCATACAACATAAAGAACATCAGGTAAGATCATGAACGTATATTGTTGTATATGCTTACACGTTTAATTATTGCTTCTGTAAAGAGTCATACAGTCATGAGATGTTATTAATCGTAATTTATATGATGTGACTAAAAGTGCATAAGTCATACAGCATAATGAATAGCAAGTATGTCATACAGCATAATGAATAGCAAGTAAGACAATGAACATATACTGTTATGTATTCTTACATATTTATTGATTTCATGCAGACAACACAATGAACAGCAAGTAAGACCATGATAGTATCATAATGTGTAATATACGGTTCATGTAAACGAGTTATGAGAGAAGTAGATTAATTATGTTTATGAATTAGAAGTCTATTCGTTGCTACAAAGACACATTCATGTTAAAATTTACTGATTCTATGAGTATCAATGCTTTATGAAATTGGTATTTGAAGTTAGTTGCCATCGCACTTTGTTTAGTATGTGAATTTAGTATGTGAAGTATAAGAACCCCAACTGAGTTTTAATAACTCAGCGCGTTGTGACTGTGTTTATCACGCGCAGGCTTGAAGATCGTGGTTGTTAACTTGAAGACTTTGACGGTAGTACTATCAAAAAGCAGAAGTCTGCTTAATATTGGGTCATAGTAAGATTGAGAGATGTAGCAATATTAAGATTAGGCATTGTATTAAGAGTTATGGGCATGTATTAATCACTTTTATTTGTAGAGCTGATGTGATTTGTAAAATAAGTGAAACTTGTAATTATGTTGTTTTTAAAGTAGGTTGGAGTACGAATAAATATTTATGAAATGATTGAATATGAAAATAGTTTTACTATAGTTGGGATGATTAGTCATGAAAACTTGATAATAGATTCTGAATGAACATAATCTGCTAGATATTAAAATTACTTTGAGGATTATATTACAATTACTGTTGAAGATAAATATATATAAAGGGTTATTGTGTTATGATGATTCTTGCGAATGGATGTTGGAAGTTCTAGAGTTGTAAACTGGGAGTGATCTATTATTTCTATTTTGCACTACAGTATCGATATCAGCATGACGAGGATATATTAAGTTCAACCAGATATGTGAGCGTCTCGGCTCGGGTTCATTCGCCGTTAACGGGGTGGGGAGTAGCGTCTCGGCTCGGTTCATTCGGGTTAACGGGTGGACCGGGAAGGGATGTTACAATTTTTGGTATCAGAGCCTAGGTTTAGGCGATTCTCGGACTATATGTGTATCTATGTAGGAAGTTATCTGTTTTGTAGTGAGAGTATGAATAATTTAAGTTAAAGACATGCCATTTTGGTTTGATTGGAAACAACCAGCCATTGGAGAATGATGTCGTGGTAAGCGAAGTATATATTGAGGATCCTATTGATGATTACAGGTCATATCTTTTTAGATCATTATTCATGGAGGATATGCTTAGAGAATAATGGATAGGGAATTCGATGTAATGGTTATTGGAGATGAAATATTATTGAGGTATTAAGGATTTTGAAACGGATCTTTTATACCTATGATTATTTGGATGAGCCGTGAATGACTTGTAAAAATGTTTCTTGTTCATGTTAGCCTCCAGAAGAAGCCGCATACTTTCATGCTGCTCTCATGAACACGAATGATTTTTGCTTATATGACCAAATTTTCTTCTTTCTCTGACCACTTTGAACAAAAACAAAAAAAAAATCTATATTATATATTATAGGTAAATTTTCAATTGTGATTTTCTTAAACAGTTTTGATTAAATGAGTGGTTTTCTAAAGTTTTGATAAATGAAGGATTGGTTTATACATGACAATGAAGTCACTTGTATAAATTCATGAGCTATGAAAGTATAATGGTTTATGCCGTGAACATGGAAGTAACATATATGGATATATTTAAGTCTGTCAAATGAAGTGTACACTTGTATGGTTGTGTATGCACAAAGCTATATTAAGTTATGCCTGTTTACGAATATAAAGGTGAAATGATGTGAATGTGACCTGCATGCATAAAATGCATGAATGTGTGTACATGTGCCTATGGACGGAATATGTTGAGGATGAGTTGCTGGTAGTAGCTAATAAGCAAACAAACTGATTCGGATTTAAGGACATTAGACTCTAGTTAAGAAGAGTATTGATGTTTACATGATTGTGGTTAATGGAATCTAAAATGACTATTGAGATAAGCCTTTTGCTGGATAGATTACACATATACATATATTCATTGGTGTATTATTTATATAAAAATGCTTAATGCTCGAATGATTTTGAATTTGTGAATTGCTCGAAAGAAGGGGTGATGAGTATTTTTCATAGGAACTACTGTCAGTATTTCAAGTCATTTAGGAGAAGTGATTTATATTTATGAGAACTACTTACGATTTGGTGGACTCAAGTATATTGTGGCGTTCATCAGCTAGTTTGCAAATGTATGACTATCAGGAGTCATATAACGTACTATGGTTATAAGAAAAGTATGGTGATTTCTAGGATGAAATCAATTATGTAATTCTTTTTTTTTTAAATATGATCAACTTGATTATTTTATAGCCCTACTTAAAACTATATCTAATTGTAAAATCTAGAATTTTTGCAACATTATATTATTTCAAGGAATCTGGCCATATAAAGAGTTGGGCATACCCGATCTATAATAATTACTGATGCCTAAAGAAAATATTTGTTTTCAGTAATGTCTTTAAATAATTATACATATTCACAAAAAAAAAAAAAAAAAAAAAAAAAAAAAAAAAAAAAAAAAAAAAAAAAAAAAAAAAAAAAAAAACATAAAATTTTCAATTTATTAGCCAATAATATCAAAATATAATCTATAAAAATATATTATTGTTTCATTAATTTTATATATAATAAATATGTTGAAAGATGGTTAACAATTTCACTTTATATATATAAAAATATTGACTTGTAAATGTGTAATTTCTTAACTTTTGTCAACTTGTCTCTCTACCAAATAAGTCTAGTACAGAAAATTTCGAATTTTCCATTAGAATTTCACCTAGCTAATTATTACAAGAAGAAAATAGAAACAAGTCAGCAAGATCTTTGTCTTCGCTGTGTTTTTTCTTTTGGTTTTTTTAATAGAAAGGGGGCAATTGCCCTTTCTCTTTCACCATGTAGCTCCGTCCTTGGTTTTAATGATGATCCCTATATTATATATTTTATATAAAATATCTAAAATTATGCAAAAACAATATGGTATAAAATGTTTACATTATAGAATGAACTTTTTCTGTTAATAATTATTAATAGTTTATATAATTAATAAGAATAATATAAACACACGTTATATAATTAATTCTGTAAATAAGTCGAGTGAATAAAAAACGAAAAAGAAAAGCGTATAATATTTTGATTAAGGGTTCAGGAGAGCTTGTGTTATATATGTTATTTTAATTAGATGCTGTAGGCATATTCATGGACAAGTATTGACGTGCGAAGCTGATGACATCCAGACCAGAATTAATATATCAAATCTCAATATACATGCATGTGTTTTTTATTCATCGACGGACCAAGTAACATCGTACGTTACACCATATCGAATAATTCTTCTCTATTTACTATATATATTGATAAAAACTCCTGAGAGAGAGGACTATTTGGTAAGGAGGTACTGTTTTGAGCCCACCAAACAAAGAAAAATAAAAGTGGGTTGTTTTCAGAAATTAAGAAAGAGCACTAAGATGATCAGTAGAAGGTTTTTAATTCAGCGTTGTAATGATAATGTGAAGGAAGGTCAAGTAAGAAAAGCATACATATATGTTTCTTTCATAACCAACAGAGAAGTGACATTTTTTATCAATCAGTTTAAAGTGCTTCAAATAATGCATTGTTTCTGTTTCGATTCGTATGTATTGCAGCTTTGGCCGCCATTTGTTTTTAGCTGCTGTAACTATAAATGATTTTTGCTCCAGAATTTTCCAAGTCTACTTTAGATGTGAATTTTCAAAGATAGCTGTTGGATTTTCGTACACGTTTTATCACGTCAAACTCATAAATCATATGATTTTATAAGTCGAATTGCGATTTTAATAATATTTTAAAGGTTTTTTATCCTTACAAATCACTCATCTAACTGTTACTGATTAATTTATCAATTCCCTTTTGCTATTTATTTTGAGTTATCAATTCTCTTATTTAGCTCATCATATATCAGCCTATTATAGAATATATTTATAATTAATATATAAAAGTATAAATCATATATACACCTATCTAAATATTAGGTTTCTCAACATATTGCATCACTGTATTCTATATCTACAGAAGCTTCCCTGCTTGCCAATTTGCTTATGACACACATGTGATGATTTTTGGTAGAGGGACATAAATCTTACATCCACCAAAGTTGAAATCTCTGAAACCTTATCTTTTATGGATTGAAAAATGCTAAACAGCCTTTTTTTTTTTTTTTTTTTTTTTACAGCCTTTTTTTTTTTTTTTTTTTTTTCTTTATATAATATATATATCTAACATTAATTCTTATCTCTTCTGGGATTGTCTCCTGAAAGCAAAATTTCTGTCCTATTTAGATTCTTGAATAATGAGGGTGTACTATTAGTTTGAAGAGTACATTGGGGGTGTTAGTTGACATTTTATAAGAATTTTCAGTACCTCATTATGGTGGTGATCAAGGGCTCCTTTTTTTTTTTTTTTTTTTTCTTTTATATATATATATATATCTAAACTATTAATTCTTATCTCTTCTGATTGTCTCCTGAAAGCAAAATTTCTGTCTATTAGATTCTTTGAATAATGAGGGTGTACTATTAGTTTTGAGAGTACTATTGTGGGGTAGTTAGTTGACATTTTATAAGATTTTCAGTACCCATTATTGGTGGTGATCAGGGCTCCATTTTGCATTTATAATGAAAAAATAAAATGTTTGAGCTCTCTCTTTAGAGGCCAAAAATTTATGCACTGCCCTAAAAATGGTAGGTAGGTGGCCACTTTGTTGTGGGTGGGTGGGTGGTTGTCATAGTAGTGCAATATATATAGAACTCACCCACATTATTGTTGTGCATCAATGAATGCCAAGGTTTCTCCAAGGATCCCACAACCATAAAGAAGGAAATAAATTATTCTTTTTTTTTAAAAAAATATTTGGGTTTTTCTTTTTTCCATTTCACTTATAAAATAGAGTTTTTTTCTATTGAACAAATTACTAATTCAACTTACTTTATTTCATATATCCTTTTAGTTTATCTGTCAAGCATGTTTTTGACCTCATGTGGATACAAAGAAACATGGAGAAGGTTGTTACTTCTTCTCTGTTTTTTTATCTTTCTGTCTGCCTTTGAGTGTAATTCTTTCTTTAAAAATTTTTTTTTTCTTGTTAGGGTTATTATTATTATTATTATTATTAAATTAAATATAATTAGGAAAAATTCATGATGTTATGACATGTGGATTGAAGATTAGTGGTGGCATTGATAGTTGCAACTAAAGAGATTTGTGGATTCTTAGTCGTCTCAAAGTCCTTGTCTCCAAGACTTTGCTTATTTTGTTGCCATCTTTATTTACTTCTTCTTCTTTCTTTCTGTTCTTTGTTCACATTACTTTTTAATGATCCTAAAGTTTTAGATGTTCATCACATTATATTTGTTCTCTCTTATATCTTATTCGACTGATTTAAATTAATAAATATTTATTTATAACAAGTCAAAAATTCAAATCATAATAATTTTTATTCCGATTAAAATATTTTTTATGCATAATAAATGTAAAAAATATAGACAATTCTATTTATTTTACTTTAAAAGCTGGTGCAGAATAGAGCCAATATAAAAAGAGCTAAGTTCAACATCGAAACAAAAAAATGGCACCAACTAATGATTGCTCTGACAAAATGAAAAAATGTTTCAAAGTTAACATTCCGGTGTGTCAATCATCATAGAAGAAAATGTGTCAATCTTTATGATTTAGAAGAATTTATTCTTTTTAGTTTTTAGCACTTATATTATATATGTATTACTATATTTAGTAATTTTAAATATTAAATTTGTGCATTAAATTGTTCAAAATATAGTTTATTTTCATTTTCTAATACAATGAAAATGTCATTATTATCTAAATTTGATTTCGAGTGAACAACAATTATACAATCAAAATTTTATTTTAATATGAATAACAAAATTTTAGAAAAGTCTCGTACAAAATTTATGATATTAATTACAACCAAGCAAATACAAAACAAAAAAATTAATTTCCATTACGGATATATTTACATATTTGTGTACAAAAAAGAAACAAATAAAATAAAATAAACAGAAATTTTACAAGACATTATTAGAATGATAAAGTTGAAAAAAATAAAAAAACATTGCTATATTGATAAAGATTCAATAATCACAGATATATTAATTAAGAGGTAGACTATAATCATTAGGAACTCAATTTTTATCAGAAATATATTAATTAAATAGCTTATATTCATTAGAAAACAAAAAAAAAAGAAATTATGAAGCAGTTTCAATTATTACAATGCATATAAATTTAATTAATAAAAATATTCACTATTGGAATTTATATAAATTACAGAATGTTACTAAGAATACACTATGTTATGACTTATCACAAGACTGCCATGCTCCCCTACAATTACATAATCAAAATAGAGGGGAACTTGGCCTTTGTAAGAATAAATAAATAAATAAATTCTAAAGTTTTTATTAAAAAAAAAAAAAAAAAACTAAAAACCTACAGGAAGAGAGTCTATTTTACAGGAATAGAAAAAGTCTATTTTACAGTCTAAATAAACTAAAGAGAGGAAAATTGGTTCCTTACTCAGTTCCTCTCCAGCCATTTATCAAAGAGCATTTGAAAGAATATCACGAGCAAGAATGGCTATCTACTATGGTGAATAACCACCACCACCACCACCATCATCATAAGCATATTCTTGATCCGCATTTTCATCATAAGGGTCATTATTGTAGTCATATGCTTCCGCATCCTCCTCTTCCTCGTTTTCATTTTCTGGCCCCAAATCATCATTTTCATTACCCAAATGATCAGGAACCTTGTCTTCATTGTCAGAATGAGATTCAGTCCGCGGTTTCTTTGGATCCTTGGAGCCCTGTAATGGAAACATGAATCTCTAAATGTATGATCATATATGAAAATAATGCCTAGGAACTGGACAATTTCGATATTTCCAAGATTGCTAGATATTTACTCTGAAAAAAAGATGCAAATAGCGTGAGGCAGCTGAATTAACAGATTACAAGAATTAACTCATTTGGACTAGGCCGCAGAACATGCCCATGAACCTGTAGGGCACTTCAAAACCGATGGCTAACTTTAGCAGGCTCACTTGTTAACATAAAGCAGAAGCCACTAACTGAGATTCATAAAATCAAGATTGAGGATAGAAGCCTATTTATTCCGTTCAGGCAGTTTTGTGTTCCTGTTTTAAAACTGTACGTTCTGTAGTACTTCTTTACAAGTATTCAATGGTGAAAGCAGCCTCAACAACATGATTCTACTTGGTCAACATGAGAAATTGGTTCAGCACATGCACCAAGTGAACTACGAAAG
Source organism: Jatropha curcas (assembly GCF_014843425.1). Next base: position 2,475,741 of record NW_023590816.1, read on the forward strand.
TAGATATATAACATATAAGTCGCCGCATTCCACATGTTTAACCACGTTGTGTATATGATAGAAATTAAGCAATCAAATGTGAATATAAAAGCATCCTAACAATGCATAATGGGTGAAAGAAACAACCTAAAGGCAACTTACAGTTTCATCAAAGAGTTTCTCCAGTACATCATAGTTGATTTTTGAACTAAGTCTCTGCAAAAGAAACCATATTAATGTTCTCAGAATGAGAAGAATGTTACAATTTGCATAAATACACAAGATAAGGATGTCACACACAAAATATGCATCGGATCACAAAGCTTTCACAACCCCCGATGTGACCAAATCATCGTACAAAATTCTCCCTAACTTTGAAAATTCAACTTTTACATGGATTAATTTTCTTTAAAAAAAAAAATTTGTCTATTGCCATTTAACTGACATCCCATCCTAGTATGCTCCGACCATTTAATTTTAATATTTAAGTCTAGCCATCTTTTACGATTCTCCAATATATTATCAATAGATACAACGAAGCTGATGTTTGAAGAGCTTAGGCTTGGCTTTTCTTAGGCCTAAGCATCAAAAATTGAACTCAAGCTCAGCTCATATGACAAGCTTCTAGAAAGCTAGACCCCTGGTTAAACTCAGCTTATCCTTGGCTCATTTATACAACAAACTAGCCGAGCTTGAGCTTGAGCTTGGCTTAATAACTGCCTCATTTAGCAAGCATAAATGGACTAACTCACAAAAACGCAATTACTATGGATAACTGTTTAGGCCCAATGTGATAGCTAGCCATCACTTAATAACTTTCAAATTGCATGCGACCTCTTTTATATAGAGAAGGGAGCCTCTCCTCCTTTACACATTTCCAATGTGGGATAACAGAAAAATTTCGCACTTTACTACTTACATATTCCTTTTACAGTTAATATCTTTTAATATAAAAGTCTAATTTATATATATTATTCATTATTGCAAAGATGTATGACATATTATAAACATACAATATTAGTTATTTTGATAGAATTAGTCTGTTTAAAAAATAAGATTGTTTTAGATAGCATGGGCTTAAAAAAATTACAACTCAATATTATTAATACTCGCACATTGATTGAAATTTTAGACAAATTATAAAAGGCTATTAGAAATTTGTTTAATCAAGTTGTTAATTTGACCATAAGTAGTTTAATAATTCAAAAAAATTAAGTTAATTTGATCAAAATTAAGTTAATCATATTTATTGGTTATCCCTAAGTTTTAAAGGTTAATTGAGTTTGATAACATTAGCTAAAAAAATACTATTTACTGCTTTTTTTTTTTTTTTTTTTTTAAATAACTATTTACTGCTTTTTTTTTTTTTTTTTTTTTGGGAAGCAATAAAATTCCAATTTTTAGTATCACTTCTTAGGTTCATTGCAAAGTTTTTTTTTTTTTTTTTTTTTGGGAAGCTAATAAAATTCTAATTTTAGTATCACTTCATTAGGTTCATTGCAAAGGATGATTATAGAATATAGCATAATGAGACAATATTATAGTTAACACAGTTATTGTTTTGGGCATTGAAATTATATTTCTTAATAAACTAATATACACATACTTATACTCGAGATACTAAATAATAACAATAAATATATAGCCTAGACTGAAATATAGGTTAATCATCAATCTTTGTAATAGTAACCAATTCTCGAAGAATATATGATTAATTCCTTACAATCAATTTATTAAAAGGTAATATTTACTGTAAAATTCTTTATCTAATTGGTAATTGTCAATATAATAACACATTTATTTTCATGTAAAATAAACTTTATAATATTGTTATAATTAGTGATATAAGACTATATGATCACTATCTGCAATTATTAAAATGCTAACAATAATACATGAAAATGTTTATAATATTTCTAAAATATCATAAGTCATCACATGCCTCTATAAGCTAGTTATTAAGTATATATATGTGTGTGTGTGTGTGCGCGCACACACACACGTGCATATTTATTTAATGAGTATGTAAACTAGTTATCTCACAAGCCTCTAACCAAGCAATGTCATGAGCTTCTTAAAGGAGAACTTTGAAATGAATCAGCCCATGAGCTTAAATGAGCCGAATATATTTGAGCTTAAGCTCAGCTCACTCAGCTCCTCTTATAAATGAGCTTTAAAATCAAGCTCGACTCGGCTCATTTAGTAACGGCCAAACTCGAACGAGCCTTTATCAAGCCAATCTTTGAGTAGTTGGCAAGCGGCTTAGCCCATTTGCATCCCTATTTCTTAGTCAATTGTATTATTTAACCCGTCCCTTCATAGCTTAAAAAAGAGAATCTCTACCATGCAGACTAAAGAGGTTCTGATTGTAAATACTGATTATATCATTTCATTTAATGCAATGTTACTTGGTTACTTGATAACCCTTAAATCCAATTCAAATTCTTATTCTTCCCTCTTAACCAAAACATCTTTTAGAGGCAGCTTTTAACAACAAGTTCCCACGTAATGTTTTGACAAATTACCTTCTTAGTCAGCATTTGAAGGGCAGCTTCAGAAGCAGACTGTGCAGGACCCGAGTTTTTTGCTTCTGCGGCTCGTTTTTGTTGCTTTTCCTGTAAATTCAGATATACAAAGAATTTATCCAAATACAAGTTTTTTGATGCAAATTCATCAACACCATCTAAGCTAATATACACAGCAGAACAATGAGCAATAAAAATCTCTTATGCAAGTTTAGACTTTTTTACTCCTTTTCTTTATGAGAGCATCCAAAAGCTCTTTTCAAAGCACAGAAATAAGAGTATATTTCAGTATTTCACAAAGTTGTATTTGCAGTCTCCTAATAATGCAAGTAAATGATCATAAAGATACCTTTTTCGATTTTGCTAAGGCTGCTGCAACAGCAGCTTCAAGCTCCTTTGCAGCTTGCATATCCTCTGGACAATTCTTGAAATTTGCCTCCCAAGCTTCCTTAGCAGCTGCCGCAACAGCTTCCTTAGCTGCCTGTTCCTGTAAATATTTACAGCGTTGCAGAATTGCAGATTAACTACTGGAAAATTCATAGAATCAGGAGAAAATAATACCCATTAGCAAAAGAACAATGTCATTGACAAAGCCAATAAAATACCAAGGGTACCAGGCAATTTGTCCAAAGCTCTAAATTAAGGACATAATATATAAATAAGAAAGATGAATGAATAAGATGAAATAAAGTCAATATCATAATATCAGAAGATCTAAAACCAAATGTGACAATAGACAGATGATCAATAAGCTAATAGGTTTCCCTATGGTATTTAATTGACACCAAGGATTCCAAGATGTTTTTTAACCTGAACAGCGGTAATAAATCCAGTCATGTCATGGCTTCTCCAAGAATGAATTAAAAATTCATATATTTGTGCAATTGCTATGATAAGTTTGAGGCAAGAAACTAGACTCTGCAAAAACAAATAAAAAAGATAATGAATTTCAAGATGAATTTGCTTACCTCAAGATACTCTCGATTCATTTCTTCCCAAATGATCTTTTTGTACTGCGCCTCCTCCTCATTATGAAGGTAGCCATCAACCTATAAAATAACAACATTCTGAAAACACTCTACATAATATAATGAAACACACAATTCATATTTGAAAATAGTAGAAATAGAGTTAAAGTTAATCATGATAACAGAAGACTAAAGCATCAAGCACAGAAACCATGACAACTAATCGCTAGATCAAAGCATCCTCAAAGAAGAGCAGAATGCAGAAACAATTGATGTTCAATATCATAAGTTCCTTCAGATACAGTTTCACAGAGGGAGAGAATTTCTTCCTTCCCCTCCCATTTTGCTGGGCCAAGGAAAGAGGAAGCAATTTTGCATTCATCTGTATCCATGTGCATGTGCATGAAAGACATTTTTAAGCACACTAAGGTAACACCAGAATTCTTAAATCAACTCTTTAATATTTTGCACCGCAGAAAGGTAGAGTTCCTGTTTAAACCAGATAGGGGGAAAAAAATCAAAGGCTCATTGAAATATTCTAATTCACCTATTAATTTGCTGGGTAAGGAGGAGGTGGTAGAGAAACCAACTTCCCAGAATTCAACAAGACAAAGTTTTAGATCAAAAATTTCAAGTTTCAGAGTCTACAAGTGTCACAGCATTCTTTTATCTAAAACATCGCACTGGTGCATGAAAAGCTTCACATCATGTAAGAGCAAGCATAATTTGGTAGGCAATTTTTTTTTTTTCCACCTTAATCGTTTTTATGGCATTTGGTTCAAAAGAAGAGCCTACAAAAAAGTGAATATTTGCTCTAATGTAAACTTTTCACATCAGCCACATTAACTTCCAATATTCATATTAAACAAATGCACAAAGGTGAAAAAAAGAATTGTGATATTAATTTGCATAAAAAGGAAAAAGAGACATCCAATATTTAACTGTTCACCTCAGCATCATCAATATCAGAGAAGTTGTCTGATTCATCAAGAGCTTTAGAACTTGTATCATCATCTTCATGCAGTTTATCATAATCAGCAGCGTCAGTAGGTATATGCTGAGCAGCTTCCCCTGAAATTTTATAGTTTCAAATAAAATGAGTCAAGATCATAGCCACAGCATGCCTTCCCAAATATAAAACAGATAACACTTACCATTTTCTGACTCCAAAGACTTTAGTCTTTCACCTTTGCCCACATGCTGACTGTTCAACTCTTCCTCAAACTAGTAGAAAAACAAGGAAACAGAAGATATATAATAGAAGACGAAGGTGAATAAGCTGTAAAAACTCACTAAGAAAATATGAATAATAGCAAGTTTCCAAACTCTTAACAACATAATACATCATGTGAGTTCTCAATCTTTGACTATATGGCCGATTCATGGACTTGCAAAAGCATATGAATATTTTTCTTGGTAAGAAAAGAACAACAAAGGGAAAAAATAGAGAAATTCAAAAGCTTAAATTTGTCTAACTCTAACTTGCACTAACCAAATCTGAGTCATTAGTCTTATGGTTAGCAGATGAATTTTCCTTCCTCTGCTTCTCAGCACGCTGGAAAGCTGGAGGATCGGATCCGCCCTCAAAACCTATGAACTGCATCAAGGCAGAAACATGAATTGCAATATTCAAAGTTGAATACAAATTTTTGGAGAAAATAAAAGGACACTCTAGAATGTTGAAAAGGGTGAGAACTTACAAATGCATAACACTCATTACAAAGACCATAGGCATATGAGACTCTGGTAGTACCCTTGTGCTGACAAAGCAACTCTTTAGAGCTTGACGCCTTCAACACAAAATTTGATTCATCGGTTGAGCTTTCTTTAAGTTCTGCTGCCTTTGCATTTAGTTCCTCAATCTACTTGCAAAGAAATCAAAGAATTTATTTATTTACAGCATATAAGTTGTAAAATGGAAGACAAGATCAGAAAAAAAAGGCAAAAGGAAGGGAACATAAAAAAATGAAAGAGAACAGGATACTTCTAGATGACAAAAAAAAAAAAAATCTTAGTTTGCTATGTCATCAGCCTTTGAGGAAATATAGTTCACTCAATCAATTAGGAGTGATCTAGTTGGTTTTATTACGTCTTGTAAAAGATGTGAGGAGTAAGACGCCTCAAGTTCGAATCATCTCCACCACAAAAATTATCACCGAATTGGTGAATGTAATCCAAAGGAAGGACTATCTCCAACTGTTTAGCTCACAGTGTTATTCTGGTCCATTTTCACTCAGGAAGATTCATCCCTAAATTGAGTAAAAGATACCACTCCATTCTTTTAGAAACCACCACTCAAGCTTTGGTTCATGTATAACAGTTTTTGTTAATATTTAATACACTTGAAGACTAAGCCCCTGCCAAAATATATTTATTAAAATACAAGTGAACAAGTTCAGTTAATGGTTGAGTACTCTCAAGTTTTCCGTCCCCTTTCTTGTCTTAGAAAAAGTGGGGTTAGATTGCAAGTTTTAACCATAAACTTTGTGGATTCATATTTGAAAGATATGTTAAAGATTCCATAATTACCTTCTTCTAAAGTTCAATAGATCTAGGCTAAGCCCAATTGTAGATAAACATAATTCCTCACATCCAGGAATTACCCTATGGACTATAGTTCTCAAAGCAACATTTTGGACCCGATAAATTTTTCCACCTTAACTGACAGAATACAGTAACAATATGGACCTCAGGAGCCAATAAACCAGAGGAAAAAGAATTAAGCAAATCATAAGGGACTAAAGTATAGTTCATCAACAATCTGTTTCAAGTCTTGCTGTTGTATAGCTCCAAAGAAAGTACAAGAAGACTGCAACTCGAGGGAGCTAACAATCACTATAAACACCAGAATAAGGCAAGGGATGATGGGACCAACCATATAAAACTTGTCAAATCAAAGAGTTACGCATTTATCAACTCCAAAATTCTATGTAATGTTATGGTTACGTTGCATGCTACAGAAACACATCAAATCACTAGAATATACTACAATGATATAGCTCCACTGAAAAGCTTACAGCTCAACCCCTACAAAAGGAATGCCATTAGATGTATGAACAGATACACACATATGCGGAAGTAGTAACCAAAATGAGGAGAAGGGGAGGTTCATGACTTTCATATGGTTTTCTTAAAGAAAACTTCATTATTTCAAGCCAACTAAACAGATCAAATATAAATCTTTCAGATATGTCATTTTTAATGAACTGCAAAATATTTCCATATAATGATCAATTGTGGATTTAAATACCCAGCCAAGATTCAAGGAACATACCGTCAAGCTTCCAGACTCTGTAACCTCAAATTCAACCAAACGTTTTGAGAGAGTTGCTTCACAAACGTGCACCAATTTCAACTGTATAACATTTCAACATTGTATCATGTAAAGATGCACAGAGTGGAAGAACTCAAATATGCTGAATAATACAGCAAGATATGACACAAGAATAATCAACTAATTCACGAATTAAAGATCATATATTGCTTATGAATTTCAGATCTGTGGAAAAAAAAAATAACAGTATGTGAATAAAATACAGAATGTTAACCCAATGGACTTGAGTTTTAATTTTCTCAAATTCATCGTCTACAATCCTTGACTGATAACATAAAATTTCAAGTATAAGGTTAAGTGCTTTTAAGATGACAATATTTCAATGATCAATAAACATAAGACTGCCAACATGATGATTGACATCGAAAGGAATATGATAAAATGGGTTATGACTAAATGCACAAACAGAGAAAACCCCAGAATCATCAAGCCCGTTAAAAACCCCCCACAGACATGCAAACTACAATTGCACATGAAGAATATACAAAACATGCCAGTTCCACTAATAGCTACTTTAAGACCAGACCTCAAGCTGCAAGCTAGCAAATGTTTAAAGTTATGTTATGCCAATCAGATTTAATAGGAAGAAGGATGACTTTATCAAGAAAGAATTGAAAGTATGCCATTTCTTCAAATCAACTTAAGCAGTTCAAATAGAAAAGAAAAATATAACTGTGTGACTTACGATGTCTGATTTAGAACAATTGACACCATGTGAAAGTGCAGCTATATATAATGCTGCACCCCATAGTCCACTGGGCCTTCTCCCCGTCTGCAAGCAATTGTTAGTCTCTGTCAGAAAGCATTATATGTCATGGATAATTGACACATATACCTTACACCAAGACAGTATCAAGAAAGTTTCATTTTTCATATGATATTGAAATAGAATATGCTACCTGCATCCAGTCACGATTCATGCTAGCTATAATGTTCAGTGCAGCATCAGAAATATCCTTATTTTTTCCTCCTGCTAAACCTACAATAGACATTTCATTATATTCCCATCATTGCAAACAGATTGTAGACAAATAAGTTTAACCTTTTCTTATAGACAAGAAGTTTGGAGGGTTTTTACTTGCAAAATTCAGAAGATGTATAGGAACAGGAAACAAATAAGTCAAAAGGACTGGAACATGGGAAGAAACTTTTTTTTTGTTCTCATCAAATATTCATATTTGATTTTGGAGTTTCGAAGAGTTGTCTCTAGCAAATATCCAGTGTGATTGACAGGCTTTACATAGTTAAATTTTCCCTTTTGTCTCTTGTTTCACTAAGAGGAGAATGCACTATCCTCCATCATAATGAAATCAATCATTCTCTTCTTACAATATTAAGGGGGTATAAAACCCAAGATAATTGCCACAGTAGATAAGAGCCTGATATCCAATGAAATCCGGCAGTAATAAGTAGCAACAAAAAATGCCATCTAATTTCATTATGGTAAAATCACCAATCAGTATCTAAGTGGCTACAGATACTTACTTGCTGTATATTTATGAATGAAAATTGATGGATCAAGAAGTTTCTGGCAAATGGGATGCTCAATAAGGTTCAAAACCTTGCAGAGCTGTAAAAATACAGCACCCAGCACATAACTGCAAATAATCACAAAAAGAAAAAGTAAATATTATATTATTTATGCAAAAGCAAGAAGGAAAACAAGCTGAACTCTGTTTTTACATGAAGAAGGCTTCTTACATGTTGATTCTCAAGTAATTTGAAAAATCGATAAGAAGATATGGCTTTCTATTCTCCCTGCAAATAAAATCCAAGGGAAATAATAGTACATACCAGCTGAATTTGACTATAATTTATAACCAAAACATATTAACAAATAATCAACATGGGGGCAAATAAATATTCGTACTTCTTTTCATGAAAACAAGAAAATAACAATCTTTTAACGCAAGAAACTATGAGATGCTAATATCTACATTCAACAAATTACAATAATTTCAAAGGGATCATAATCTATCCCAGTACACTACCGACGTGAATAACAGTCAGTACCAAAAACAAATATCAACTTCTAGTTTCAAGACCAAAAACCTTCAGACAAGAGAAGAAACACGATATTAACAAGCCAAACTTAGATTGGCACTGATAATCAGCACAGTACCAAATATAATTAAAGATCAGGAAAGAAAAATATAGGACTACCAAAAAACAATTTTGCACCCTCAGCGCAATGAATGCTAACTAAAAATGAAAACTTTGTTGGTTAGTATTCTTTTGCAAATCTATTTGCTACTGTATATGATTAGAGTATGAGAGCAGTAGCCCTTTGCCATGTATTGATATATAATGTTTACTTAATGGGAGAGAAAGGGCGAGGGAGGAGGAGATTTGAGGGGGAGTAATTCCAATGACTGCATTCTTACCACAGCCTTCCATCATTAATTTTCATTATCATGCACAACCAGACTTCTGTCCCCATTACTACTTGTGGTACTTTTTATAAGGCCACCCTTGCCTTCTGTCATCAGAACTGAAGCTCCAAGAAAAAAGCTTCCATATTCTCATTTGCTCTCTAATGGTGGAAAAGAAGCCCATAACTCTGGAATGAAGGACAGAGAAATAGAGACTTGGCCAGTTTTGGTGTAAAAGACACCTATATTCTCAATGCTTCTTTGTTATCTGTCATAAGTATATGCCTCATATACTTCCTACATCTCTGATACACTAGTTGAACCTTGAAGAAATTACCTTTGATAGTAAACTAGTAATCATAAAAGTGTAATCTTTTACAAAAATATATGGCGTTAGTTCCTTTATCACCAACTGTTTAAGCCAAGGTATAATTTACAAGAATCTAAAAAGGCCAAAGATACACATTTAGTGAAGGTTAAGGTATAGTTGGGTTCAGATTCTTTTTATTTTACAGAGTCCAGTAGTAATAGAGACTTATCATTCAAAGCAGGTAATGTGTAAAATGAAATAGAGTATATAGAGAGTTCAAAAAAGGAGTCAATATGAACAATGACAATAGTAATAACAAAAGTGAACATGCTCCCTCCATATCTTTATCTGTTCTTTAGGGATTTCCCTAAAAGTTTCGCCACTTATAGTATTCATATCAAAATAGTGTAGCAACCACAAAGTCTCCCTCTGCTATTATGGTTATAAAATATTAAAGGACATTTTGAAAGGGTTTTGGGAGGTTACAGACTCATCAGTGTAATGAACACTTATCCTTTTTCTTATAGTTAGGCAGGCAGAGTGTGGCCATTCCTTGAGCACAGTGTGTCCATTTGGCATTGTGGTTAGGCTGCTTCTTTTTGTACTAGTGTCCAGGGCTTAGCAAACCATGTTTTGGAAAAGCTGACCTTTTATAGCTTTTTCCCAAACCATGGTTGACCAACAGCAGTCAGATGAATTCTTAAAACAATACATAAAAAAGTCAAACTCATTTTTGAAAAGCAGCTGGAAACTCAATGCCAAATGATACCGTTATTCCAATTCCCTAAAGATATGGATTCCTTACCGACATGCAATGTAAAGACAAGCAGCCTGTACTTGCTCTGTTCTACGCCCCTTAGTGAAATTTCGCTCAACTGCTATCTTCAAATGGCAGATAAGCAATTTGAAATGCTGATCAAAATATATTTATCTAACAGAAAAGCTTGAGCATAAGTAAACATACTCTATAATACACCATAGCTTGGTCAACTATGGCAACATTTTCACCCATGCCCAAGCCATTTTTTATAAATATCATATCATCATAAGCTGCATCAGAAAAAAAGAAATTAACAGCCAGAGAATGTGAGGCTCTCACAACAATCAGTGTGTTCACTCTGCACAAGTACTAACATGAGAATGAAACTTCAAACTTCGAAGATAAGTTCCAAAAATTTTGATTGTCAAAAACAATGATCAGAAGGTTCTGTTATAGTTGTTAATGTAAAATAAAAACATTCAAATTAAAAATTAAGAATGTTCATCAATCAGATTTTTTTTTTTTTTTTTTTTTTTTCATTCAAAATAAAATTAGGAATGTTCCATCAATCAGATTTTTTTTTTTTTTTTTTTTTTTTTGGTCAAGATTGTAAACCAAGTATACTCAAGGTACAACAGTTTTTTTTTTTTTTTTTTTTTTTGGTCAAGGATTGTAAACCAAGTATACTCAAGGTACACAGGATAAATGTAACCTAAGACCTAAAAATTGAAAAGGAAAGTTCATGTAGTAACTAACTTATCTTATAAGATAAAAAGCCAAAAGAAAGGGGTTCTCAAGAAAGCTCTTCTACAAAACCAGGAAAAAATAAATAAAAATTCAAGTACTTAAAATCTATTGAAAAATAAATGAGCCAATGAAGTTTTCCATCACGAATGAGAAAATCCATAAGAACATTTCTTGTCTGGACTTCTAGCCTATAACCCAGGGAAGCTCTTTAAGCTTAGTATAATGAAAAGGAGTCTCTGAATATAGAAGCAAAAGAACTTTGAGCATTTGACTTTAATTCATGAGCAAATTGGTTCCAAAATCGATGAACATGTTATGGTCAAAGCCAAACTAACAAAGCAAAGCATACCTCTGTCAAACAACCTTTGTCTTGATGAGTTTTCACTTTCAACAGACCTTAAGATATTTCCTGCCATTTTGCTCTACAAATAGCAGAAATTAATAAGAATAAAAATGAAAGGTATTAAAGGAAACGTTTGTTTTAATGTACTTATTTTTTTTTCAAAGAAGTTCGCTAATGTATTGGGGGAAAGTAATATTAATCATGTCAATCTCACACATATATCTAGATGTTCACATATCAGACAGAAAACAGGTTGTTTAACGTGAGCAAAAACGGTTGAAGAAAAATAACAAGGACTAACAAGAATCTGGCAACTATTTTTTTGAAGCAATACTTTGCACTAAACTGACTTAACCATTTTTTCCTTTTTTGGTTGTTCCACTTACTTTAGTATGCTGAGATTCATCTGTGCTTCTTCGTTGGCAAATTTTCATGGCAATCAATCTCACAAGTGCAGTGAAGAATAAAGCAACTTATATCTAATATATTTTCTATTTTTTTGCATATTATCGTTTGTACTCATAAACCCAAAGTGCGAATGCAATCATAAGTGGGAATTAGCTAAACTGATACACAAACCCATGATATTAGGAATATTTCTCAGTGACCTTGTGTCTAAAACATCAATATTTCTATTGATCGAGAAAAAAAAGAAGGCAGTGATTAAAAAAGGGGGACAATACAGTAACAAGGTGGAATAGCATACCCCTCCATCTTTAGTTTTCGTAAATTGGACTTCTTCTGAATAATTATCATACCTCAGAACTCTACCGCATTCATCACAGGAACTGAACAACAGAACCGAATAAAAAAAAAAAAAGTAAAACAAATTAAGCTCCGAAATCAATCTTCAACAAGATTTACAAACTAAATCAGAGAGATGAAGGGAAAAGCACCAAACGAAAACATAAAAAGATATCAAAACAATCAAGTAATGCACACACGAACAACTTACATGGCGCCCACATTGTCGCGGACTCCAGGAACATTTCTTCCGCAGGCGCTACAATACACCATCTTAAAAAAATACAATAAAAATCTACAAACAAACAAACAAACAAAAAGAAATCTTTAAATTACATATTTCGAATGCAAACAATTAACACTCAGAACTTCGAAAATCAAAGCTCTGTCTGATTACCTTATTTCTACAAACAATGTAATTTCAAATTCCCTATCAAAATCTTTTCCGTTGTCTTCTCGGCGACGAACAGGAAATTGTCCTCGCCAAATTTGGAGGGAAGAAGAGAGGACAAGATAATTTAATAATAGGGTTTAGGGTTCGGGGACAGTGGAAACTGAAATAAACAGAAAAAACAGAGAAATTATCAGGGGCAGTTAACCTAGCGTGAGATGTACAATTTTGATGCTCTGATACTTCCTAAAACCGTTGTAAAACATCCACGTGTTTGAAATAGATAGACTTGACCTTACTCAATCTTTACCTTGAAAATTATGGAGCAAAAAGTTAAGGGAGAGTAACGACGACGTGCGTATAATGCTGTGATTGATTTCATTAAAACACTAATTATTTTATGGGAAAATTATTATTTAGTTCCTCAATGTTTTACATAATTATCTAATTAATTCTAAAGTTACGCTAATATATAATTAGTCTCTCAAGTTTAACTCCGTCTAATTAAAAGGTCCTTCCGTCCGAAAAGTTGATTTTTTTCGTTAAAATCAGTTCAAAACAGAGGCAGACATTTTATAACGACGAAAAATGCCCTTACTGAACTGTGCATGAAAATAAAGGAGGTTTGACCAAATTTCTTTCTCACAAAACGCAGAGAAAGGAAAAAAGGAAAAAAACAAAAGCTCTCCATTTCATTTGCAGGTAACAAGCGACAGCCTACATGTCTTCTTCAAGGGTAGCCGATGGAGCATGGGAAGGAAGGTATGTGAATATGTATTGGTGTGTCCTCTATTCTCCATTATCATCATTTCGTCTCTTCTCTATTTCAACGATGTCTACAGCCATTTCTAAGATCCACTCCCTTTCTCGACATTTACCCTAAATTTTCTTCACCGGGTATATCTGCTTCTCTTTTATGCTTTTTTTTTTTCTCATTTTCCTTTAATCATAATGGAGATTCTTAGCTGTTTATTGCAATCTTTCTCTTATTTTCATACTTTTCTCATTTTCCTTTAATCATAATGGAGATTCTTAGCTGTTTATTGCTTCAATCTTTCTCTTATTTTCATACACACGCGTAAATTTTCCAATTTCCCATTTCTTTACCTGAATTGCTATGTGTTAGGCTTCAGAACTTCTGCAGTTGCTAAGTGATTGTTTTTTTCTTGCTTTGTTTGTTTTTTCTGATGTATTGGTTCTTAATATAATATACTCTGTGGGAATTTGTTCAAAGCCCAAGTCGCATGCTGGATGTGCTCAATAGTTTTTTTCTCTGATATATTTTGTTTTCCACGAATTTGTACTGTGGCTTTTTGTTTTCTCAAACAAGCCAATGATTTTATTTCCTTGCAAGTTTGATTGAGTTAGTTGACGCGTACTTGAATTCCTTGCTTAGTGATTTCTATGGTTTTCTTTTTACCTTTGTGGTTAGCATTTATGGTTTCTTTTTATTATTCTTTCTTCCTGCTTTTACCTATTCTGTTTGGTTTAAATGGGGCGCCAAAGTTTTATGGTGATAGTTGATTTACAGTTTCATATCTATTCTTTAATATGAGTTTTGGTGGCTTTTAGTTGTGTTAAATTCATAAATAGGCTTGTAGTGTTCTGTTTAATGCATGTATTTTTCTGCTTGTCGTTGTTGTGTGGTTTGTTAAAACTAATATTGAATTGGCAATAAATAGTAAATTTCATTGTTATAATATTTTTCCCCAATTTTTGTTATAGTTTATTGCTATAGTTCATCAAATTTGTATCTGTGTTAGAATCTGAGAATCATAGTCCTATTTACTTTGGAACTTTCAAGCAGTCTTCTTTGTTATTAACTCTTATTCTTTTTAGTAATCAACAGCTTGAGAGAGTTTCCCTGGCTTGGAAGGAAGGTCATACTGGTCCACGTCAGCGAGGAAGGGGTGTTTTAGGGGTGTTTTAGTATTTTAGTCTTCAATTAACGGCAAAAAACCAACTTTTCCGACGGAATGACCTTTTAATTAGACGGAGTTAAACCTGAGGGACTAGTTATAGATTAGCGTAAACCTCGAGATTAGTTAGATAATTATGTAAAATCTGAGGGACTAAATAATAATTTTCCCTTATTTTATTCATAGTTGTTTGACGTAACATTTTTATTAATATTTAAAATTTAAAAAAGCGAATTATAAAAAATTAACATTTGATGAAACGGTAATACAATAATTCATTTTGCTAAAAGAAATTAAAATAATTCATTTACAATTATAGTATTTAATAGTTCCATCGGATTTTTAAGCTTTTATCTCAAGTAGATATAGATTTATAAAAATTAAAATCATAATATAATAATAAATAACAATATATAATTTTTTACGTTTTAAAAAAATAATATAGAATTTTTGAGTAAAATTAAAAATCTCAATCCAAAATTAAAATAAAGTGACCTACTTTCTAACCCATTATTATAATTGAAAAATTTTAATGAATAGATAAAAAGGAAAAAAATAAAATCAGGGAACCTAAATAGTAATTTACCTTTTAGAATAAGGGATCATGCAGTATAAATGACCATGAGTAAAACTTATGATCCATTTGTTATAATTTTATTTATTTATTCTTTATTTTCCTATAAATAATTTATAATCTCTTATTACTTTTTTTCTTTATTTTTCAATGTATAATTGCTTTTCTTTGCTTTTTATTTTATGATGTGAAAAATTACTCTCATTTATCATACCATGCACGCATTACACAAATTCATAAATAATAATATCATTTATTTAAAAATTTATAATATTATTAAATTTTTAAATCTATTATTTTTATCAACCATTGAAAATTTTTAATAAATAATAAAGGATGTGCAAGTATCAAATTTGACATCAAAATAATAATTCAAAGAAATTACAATCTACTCTTCATATTTGGTGATGGCTATGTCAAATTGTATGCAAAAATTGCAAATTTTGTATACAAAAATTGCTGTGTCAAAAGAAAAAATCGATCTGCTTCATCCTAGATAAACATAATTCACTCTGGAATAAAAAAAAAAAAATAGCAGAAACAAAATTAGAAGGGTCAAACCAAGTTCCCATGCTGGTTGTTGAGCTTCGTTTTAATCTAAACATACACTAACACTGTTCAATTAGTTTAATTAAGAATTTATTAAGCTACATCAGATCGTATCAGCATCGAGAACAAGAAAAAAAATAATCAGGTCGCCATCCACAATCAAGATTCTATATTATTATATAAAGAAGCATCTGTCAGATCCATGGGGATTCTATTAATGTTTGCATCGAATCGACTGAATTGTTATTAAAAAAGAAAACAAAAGGAGAAGAACAGAGTGAAAGCTTGCTTACCGTAAGAACATGAACATGTTGCTTTCTTTATTTATTCGCCTTTTGTGTATCTGACATAAAAGAAGAGCTGCGAGCACAAGAACAAAGCAACGTTCATTTTTGCAGATGGGTTGCAAGTGGCCACTTTTTTTTTTTTTTTTTTTTTTGTGGCCACTTTTTTTTTTTTTTTTTTTTTATTTAAGATGTTGTCTAGCAAATTGCTAGAATGCCAATTTAACTGACTTTTTATTTTTTTTTTTTTTTTTTTTTTATTAAGATGTTGTCTAGCAAATTGCTAAATGCCAATTTAACTGACTTTTATGAGAAGTTATTTTAGCAGAAAATCTAGATGCTACTTTAAGTAATTGGAAATTACCTACAGTCTCTTCTAGTATGATATATAAATCTAATACTAACTTTGTTTTTAAATCTGATTATATTGTGAAAACTGTGGAACAAGCTGTTCCAATTCAAGAAGAATCTGTAGCTTTACGGTTCTCAAGAAATAGAACTGTTAAGTTGGGCACAAGAAAATCGTTTTCAGATATCCCTAGCCCAACACCTTCCTATTCTATTCCACCTCGAACTTCTATATCATCTTATGAACCATTGCAGAGATCCAATTCCATTAGTGGATTAAACCGAACTGATGAAAACATAGTTCAACCCACTTATGAAATTAAAAGCCCGACTCCATCTGTTATGGGCTATGAAAAAGAAAGTGTGAAATCCCAACCATTCAAAATCATGGTTTTAGATCACGATCTTACACCATTTGATAAATGGTTTCGAATGAATTTCAGTGATTTAGCATAAGCCTACTGGCTAAAGAAATATAACACTTATCAACTCAAAGATGGTGGTACTAAAGACTTTAGTACGTTTCTTCAACACATGTTTGGTTTGAAACATAAAACTTTCCCTGATTTCACTAATCAACACTTTTTAGCTGGCTTAAATTCTGCTTATAAAACTCTTCACACCTCTCATGGTCAATTCCAGAGTATTCATCTCCCTTACAGGCCCTTTCTTATGATCTTGAACATTCTTCTATTGACTGTTCGCTTCTTAGATAATCTGCTTGCTCAGCCATAAAAAAAAGAATTAGATTTCTTGGACACATTATAGAAAATAATACAATCCTTCCTATAGATAGAGCAATTGAGTTTGCCAATAAATTTCCTGATGTAATTACTGATAAAACTCAATTACGGAGATTCCTAGGAAGCTTGAATTATGTCTCGGAATTTTATAAAGAACTGGCTCAAGATGCAAAGCCATTATTTGAACGATTGAAAAAGAATCCGCCAACATGGAGTCATGAACATACTCTAACTGTTAAACGAATTAAAGCACATGTCAAGACTTTACCGTGCTTAGCAATTCCTCATCCAGAAGCCTTTAAAATTGTAGAAATTGATGCTTCTGATAAAGGCTATGGAGGAATTCTTAAACAAAGAATAAATAATAATGAAACACTAGTACGTTTTACTAGTGGTATATATGGACAGGACCTCGAGTTAATTACTCTACTGTCAAAAAAGAAATTTTGTCCATAGTTCTTTGTGTTCAGAAATTTGAATCTGATCTACTCAATCAAAAGTTTTTAATTAGAGTAGATTGCAAAAGTGCAAAAGAAATTCTACTGAAAGATGTAAAAAATATTGCCTCCAAGCAAATCTTTGCCCGATGGCAAGCAATTTTATCAGTATTTGATTTCGATATTGAATTTATCAGAGGAGAAAATAATTCTCTCCCGGATTTTCTAACACGTGAATTTCTTACAGGAACATTACCAAAAGATGAGTTCCAAAAGAAGAATTGAAGCTTCTTCGTCCTTGTCTCAAGATCCAGACAAACCAAGATCTGATGCTTATGAAAATAGTGTCCTAGGAACTCATGAAGATGATCTGCCATTAATTACACTGAATCATATTTTTCTTATGCCAATTACTCATGAACAGCGTAGTATGGCACCTCATGAACTTGCAAAAATCTATACCAAGAATCATTTTACCCATCCTTATTTGCCTAAAGATTATCTCTTTTATCAAGCAATTCTAGAAGCCACGGGCTCTGTCATCTTTTCTCCTGTTGTTAGAGGAGAAGGCGAGTGGGCATACAGTAAGTTTATCATTAAGCGAGTATTCACTCAAGAAGATTGGGGAACCGATCTTTTCTAGACTAAAGAATTACATCAATGTCGTCCCAGGTATTTTAATTATTTTGACTAAATGGATGCATGGTCTGGTGCCCTTTGCTATGATAATCGCCAACAAAAATTTAGTTGGTTTATAGCCTTTAATTTGGCTAAAGATGAATGGGACTTTCCCCTCTGGTTCCGAGAATGGTTTTACAACTGGGTCCTTTTTCCTATTGTTATGCCTCATAAGATTATAACCATCTATGAACAATTCTGCGAGCTGAATAGAACTCTCCCTAGGCTAGTCATTAATTATAAGCCTTTAAATAAGGCTTTACGATGGATTAGATATCCTTTTCCTAACAAACGAGACCTATTAAATAGACTCTATGAAGTAAATATTTTTTCTAAATTTGATATGAAATCTGGTTATTAGCAGATGCAAATAGCTGAGAAAGATAGATATAAAACTACCTTCACTGTTCCATTTGGCCACTACGAATGGAATGTGATGCCATTTAGAAGGGTCAAACCAAGTTCCCATGTTGGTTGTTGAGCTTCGTTTTAATCTAAAGATACACTAACACTGTTCAATTAGTTTAATTAAGAATTTATTAAGCTAAATCAGATCGTATCAGCATTGAGAACAAGAAAAAAAATAATCAGGTCGCAATCCACAATCAAGATTCTATATTATTATATAAACAAGCATCTGTCAGATCCATGGGGATTCTATTAATGTTTGCATCGAATCGACTGAATTGTTGTTAAAAAAGAAAACAAAAGGAGAAGAACAGAGTGAAAGCTTGCTTACTGTAAGAACATGAACATGTTGCTTTCGTTATTTACTCGCCTTTTGTGTATCTGACATAAAAGAAGAGCTGCGAGCACAAGAACAAAGCAACGTTCATTTTTGCAGATGGGTTGCAAGTGGCCACTCTCTTTTTTTTTTTTTTTTTTTTTCACCTCTTTTTTTTTTTTTTTTGTTTTTTTTTTTTTTTTTTTTTTTGTTTTTTTTAAGATGTTGTTTAGCAAATTGCTAAATGCCAACTTAACTGACTTTTATGAGAATCTCTGATCTATGTATGGATTCTTTTTGTATTATTAGTATATGGTAATTGTTACAAACAATCAGTCTACATTATTAAAAAATGGCACATGTTTATTTTTTATTTTTTTGGTAACTCATTTTATATTAAAAAATGTTATTAAATAGCATAAATAATTAAATAGTCAAATATTATTAAACAAAAGGATTAAATAATTTAATTGAGTTAAATCCGAGAGACTAATAAGTGCATTTTTTTAGAATTGGAAAAAAAGAAAAGAAGAAGAAGTAATTTTACAGGTTAACCAAATAAATGTGATATAATCATAAGGAAATGGAATAATTCCTGCTTAATCCAAAATAATTACAAAAAATAAAAGTGAAAAGCAAGCCAGTAAGAAAATCATAAAAGCAAAAGATGAAAAGAAACAATCATTAACTTCAATTTGATGTAAAAACGTAATTGCTGTTTCCTCTTTTCACACAGTTATCATTACTTATGGTCACAGTTACTCCATGATTTCATCTGTCAAATTCAAAACCCATAAATTAAAAGTGAAATAAACACAAAAAATAATTAATAAAATTAATAAAAAAAAATTTTAAAACTGTAATTAACCTATAAATAAAAGGCACCTTCCCCATTAACCCCAATAGTAATAATAATAATAATAATCAGCACCAGGCACGCTGATCACCTATCTCTCTCTTTCCACGTGTTCTGCGTTTATTTGTCTTACGTGTCTTGTCCGACGTGGCCACGCTCCTTTGCCCGACTTTTAAACCCACCTTGCCCCTCTTATTCCATTTCATATCAAATAATCAACGGTATCTCTTCTCTGTCTCTAGTCTACTGCCTCACTCTCTTCTCTGTTTTTATTTTTTCTCTGCAATCAATTCTAACTAAAGCTTTGTCTAATCCATCAATAATCTCTCATTTTGAAAAAATAATGGCGGAAACTTGCACTAGAAAGCTGATTGTTGAAGTTTGTAACGCCAAGAATCTGATGCCGAAGGACGGTCAAGGCACAGCCAGTGCTTATGCTATCGTGGACTACGACGGCCAGCGGCGCAGGACGAAGACAAAGTTCAGAGATCTGAATCCAGAGTGGGACGAAAAGCTTGAATTTCTGGTCCATGATACAGAGTCCATGGCTATGGAGATTTTAGAGATCAATCTCTATAACGATAAGAAAACGGGAAAAAGAAGCACTTTTCTTGGTAAAGTTAAAATTGCTGGGGCTGGATTTGTTAAAGCTGGATCCGAGACTCTGGTTTACTATCCATTGGAAAAAAGAAGCGTATTTTCACAGATTAAGGGAGAGATCGGTTTGAAAGTTTATTATATTGATGAGGATCCACCGGCTGCAGCGCCAGACCAAAAACCAGCAACGGTTGCTCCGGCTTCAGTGGAGGAGAAGCCAGCTGAGGATGGAGCAAAAGCAGAAGGAGAAAAAAAGGAAGAGAAAGCTGAAGAGAAGAAAGAAGAAGAGAAAAATGAAGAACCAAAAACTGAGTCCACTGCGGAAGCTAAAAATGAAGAGGAGAAACCAAGTCCGCCGCCGGAGGAAAACGAGTCAAAAAAATCGGAGGAGGCTTCTCCAGCGTCACCGCCAGTAGTGCCAGAAGTGGAAAATCCACCGTTGGCACACAGTGAGAAGAGTTTAAAGGAGCAAAAGGATAAAAAAGTTGATAGTGGGAAAAGTTCCGATCTCACAATCAACGACCTCGAGCTCCGATCACTGGCTAGCGATCGCGGCCACAGTGCCTATGATCTGGTAGATCGCATGCCATTTTTATATGTTCGAGTTGTAAAGGCCAAAAGAGCAAGCTCTGAATCTAATCCTCCTATATATGCAAAGCTTGCGATCGGTACACATAGTATCAAAACCAAGAGCCATAGTGACAGAGACTGGGACCACGTTTTTGCTTTTGATAAGGAGGGACTGAATTCAACTTCTTTGGAGGTTTCTGTATGGGCAGAAGAGAAGAAAGAGAACGAGGAGAAAACAGAGAGTTGCCTAGGCACGGTGTCGTTTGATTTGCAGGAGGTTCCAAAAAGAGTACCTCCTGACAGTCCTCTAGCTCCTCAATGGTACAGTTTGGAATCTGAGAAGTCACCGGGAAATGACGTCATGCTTGCAGTTTGGGTCGGAACTCAGGCAGATGAGGCATTTCAGGAGGCTTGGCAGTCGGATTCTGGTGGGCTAATACCCGAGACCCGAGCCAAGGTGTACTTGTCACCGAAGCTTTGGTATTTGAGATTAACGGTTATCCAAACCCAGGATTTGCAGCTAGCTTCGCCAACCGAACCTAAGGCTCGGAGTCCAGAGCTGTATGTTAAGGCTCAACTTGGGGCGCAGATTTTCAAAACGGGTAGGACTTCTGGTGGGTCTTGTTCCTCCAGCTCGGCTAATCCCACGTGGAATGAGGATTTAGTCTTTGTGGCGGCTGAGCCGTTTGAGCCGTTTTTGGCATTGACAGTGGAAGACGTGACCAATTCTCAACCGGTTGGCCATACTAAAATACCCACGGCAAGCATCGAACGGCGCAGCGATGATCGTACGGAGGCAAAGTCAAGATGGTTTAACATGGTTGGCGATGAGAATAGGCCGTACACAGGGAGAATACACGTGAAGGTATGTTTAGAAGGTGGTTATCACGTGCTAGATGAGGCAGCTCACGTGACTAGCGATGTTCGAGCTTCGGCTAAACAATTAGCCAAGGCTCCTATTGGGTTATTAGAGGTTGGGATTCGAGGGGCCACTAATCTACTGCCAGTTAAAACTAAAGACGGCACACGTGGCACTACCGATGCTTATGTGGTGGCAAAATATGGGCCCAAGTGGGTTCGTACCCGTACGGTCCTTGATCGATTTAATCCACGGTGGAATGAGCAATACACATGGGATGTATACGATCCGTGTACTGTACTTACCATTGGTGTGTTCGATAATGGAAGGTACAAGAAAGACGAAGCAGGAAAACCAGGAAAAGATGCGAGGGTAGGGAAAATACGTATACGCTTATCAACACTCGATACGAACCGGGTATACCTAAACTCTTATTCGCTTACCGTGTTGCTTCCTGGTGGGGCCAAGAAAATGGGAGAGATTGAGATAGCCGTCAGATTTTCATGTTCATCGTGGCTGAGTTTAATCCAAGCGTACACCACTCCAATGCTACCTAGAATGCATTATGTGAGGCCATTGGGTCCAGCCCAACAAGACATATTGCGGCATACGGCGATGCGGATAGTCACGGGTCGGCTAGCCCGATCTGAGCCTCCATTGGGTCAAGAAGTGGTTCAGTTTATGTTGGATAGTGATACGCACATGTGGAGTATGAGGAGAAGTAAGGCTAATTGGTTTAGAGTTGTGGGTTGTCTCACACGTGCGGCTACTTTGGCACGTTGGTTAGATGGGATCCGCACGTGGGTACACCCACCAACTACTGTTTTAGTTCATGTATTGCTTGTGGCTGTTGTGTTATGTCCACATCTATTGCTCCCCACCGTATTCATGTACGCCTTCTTGATTTTAGCATTGAGATTTCGCTATCGACGAAGGGTCCCAAACAGTATGGACCCGAGACTTTCGTACGTGGATGCTGTGGGTCCAGACGAGCTTGATGAGGAGTTTGATGGATTTCCAACGACAAGACCGGTTGATGTGGTCAAAATTCGATACGACAGATTGCGGGCCCTATCAGGTAGGGCCCAGACACTTTTAGGCGATTTGGCAGCTCAAGGGGAGCGTTTAGAGGCTTTGTTTAACTGGAGGGACCCAAGAGCTAGTGGGATTTTCGTAGTGTTTTGCCTTGTTGCTTCGCTGGTATTTTACGTGATTCCATTTAGGTTGTTTGTGCTAGGGTCTGGATTCTATTACGTTCGACACCCAAGGTTCCGCGACGACATGCCGTCTGTCCCTATGAATTTTTTCCGGCGACTACCGTCGCTGTCAGATCAGATTCTGTAAACTTGGGTTTTGACAGTTGCAGTTTCTTGGTGGAAGGAACTGCGGGTAGCCGTTTTTAGTTTTTGTAACGTGGGTATTAATTAATATTATTTTTTATTATTTAGTTCTTTAATTTTATTTGGATTTGAGCTTTAAAAAGTTGGCAAAACGAAAATAACTCTCTCTGGGAAATGGGAATGGATAAAAGTGAGAAAAGTGACCGTTATATATTGTTTATGGGGCAGTGGACCTTGTTTTTGTATGTGCATTTAAGGGGCAAAGTGAGTGGATGGACTTGATGTGGAGATTTAAGGAAGGTGACCGTTAGACGAGTGACCAACCGACCATATATATGAGGCTCGAGGTAGCCTTCCTTTCTAACACGAGGAGTAAATGGAGATTGGTGAAACCATATAATTCAAATTAGTGACTAACAAGAAGCAAAAAGCAAAGTTAGGCATCAAAGACTGATCTCACTGTCAATTTGCATTGGACCATTGGTAGAAATAAAAAAAAAAACTAAAAAGAAAGGTGACGCAATGCAAGTATCTAAAATTGCTGATTTCACAATTCCTGATTTCTGTCTTGATAAGTAAAATTAAACGGGAAAGAACTGCGTATGATTCAACCGAGAACAACTACTAGCAAGACATTATTGAAAAACAAGAAACTCCCAAGAAAGAAAGAAAATTCTTTTTCATTTGAATAAACAAGTTCTTGATTCCTGTACTTCAACTACAAACGTTAACTTGAAAAAAAACTCATTCTTTTCAGGATGGTTCCAATCAGTTGTATCCTCATTGACATGATGGGTCCATTTTGTTCATCCTCTAAGGACAATGCATGCAGAAGAGCCGCATTGTTCCCTCCTGAAGAAGAAAGAAAGGAGACGGTGGAAAAGGAATACGAGTAATCTCCGATTCTCCACTCCCTAGGAATGTCCTTGGTCTCGCCAAGCCGGCCTAGTGGACATTCCTCTAAGTTTTCTGAATTTGCTCCTGAGCCTTCTGGCAAAATACATCTCTGTCGCAACACGACCAGGGAGCGACACAATTTGCAGTAATCCCAGTTCCTTTGCTATCCCCTTTACCATTGTCTCCGCCACTGCTTTTAATGTCGTTATAATAGGCCCCAATCCCTGGTTTCAATCCACCCACCAAAGATTATGAGCCTTCATCGCCATATTTGCAGCACAAGAAAGCACCACTAGTATCACTAGAGTTGAGCAACAATCAAGTTGCATGAAAATGAAAGATACAAATAGATATTCTTATAGACTATAATGGAAAATATAAGTTTGATAGTTGTATTGGTAAAAGCCATTTCTATGTTTGATGATAAATACTTATGAAACTATAAAACCTCTGTTTGTTCATCAACGTACCCATCACCATTTTAGTCCATATTCAACACCTAATGAAACACTGTTCTGGAGCATCAACCACAAATACAATTTTATCAAGTAAGGAGATCAATTTAAATGATTTATTTAATCTTATATTTAGGAGAAGAACACATATAGAAACCGGGCCATATTCATCCTGGTGATTCGAACTTCGTAATATTTTACTATAAGAACCTAGCATCTCCCACAATAGCTTTTTACACGTGTTAAATCAGATCAATCAGCCTGGTAATCAACACACCCATTTTAATTGTTTAACTTTTATGATTTTCAAAGATAAATTTATCTACATTGCCTCTTAGTGAAATTCTTCTCTGAAACAAGTTTTGTGAGCAGACTCCTCAATCTCCTTGACCCTGGTCCAGGCTTCAAAACACCATATTTCTCATTTTGTAATCCTGAACATGCTTTATGCCTCTTTCCACTGCCCAAACACCAGCCACCATAAGTAAACTCCCCTTTGTTTCGCTTTAGAAGCTCACGATCAATCTTGTCAAGAACTGGGTCATTCTTCTTGAACTTTCTTGCAAATGGACGGCCGCTCAGGATCATTCTTCTGTAATCTTTAACCCCTAGGTATCTTGGATGTTGCTTAGGAGGTGTATCCCAAGTGATGTAGTGCAAGTCATGGTTAGCTGTAGTGTTTCGATACTCCTCCGAGTTGCATATTAGCGTTTGAAAGTAGCCTTCTGGCGAGGATACAAAATTAGTGTAGTAGAGCAGGAGAGTTCTCGGCAAGTTGTCCCAACCCACAATGCAGTACTCTGCAAAAGATCTTGACAGTATTGTCCAAGCTGATCCTGTACA
Organism: Jatropha curcas; assembly: GCF_014843425.1. Next base: position 2,500,887 of record NW_023590816.1, read on the forward strand.
TTTGTTTTAAGTAAAGGCAATAAATATTAATTTCTTTCTGCAAACTTGCTTTTTAAAATCATTCTAAAGATACTTGGCTTGTTGAGTGATTAAAGAGCCATAAAGACTGTCTCTATAATAATAATAAATTTCTTAATCTTATATATTTTGAGAGATTCATCATTGTAAATATAAAAGTTATCCGTACGAGCAGTAAAGCACATGTATTTCCCAACATCACTTGGGTTTTGGCATGTGCACTTTCTGGATCATGGAGCTGCCACCTTGACCCCATCAAGCACTTCTCTGGAAATCTAACCTGTATATGATTATTCTTATTTGTGATTTCATGGCAATTTTCAGGTTATAGTGAGTTCTTGTTTACTTCAATTATGGAACCATATATATGGTTAGGTAGGTTGAAATTCCAAATATATGTATATATATTCTAATTAAGAGTATTATGACATGAATGCCTAGCTAGCATGAACAGCAACTTATCTAATGGGACCCATACACTAAGATAAAGAAAAGATAGGACAACCACAAAAATTACAGCTGTTTGAAAGAGAAATAGAGAACATATCAACCTTTCATTATAGAACAAATATGTGCCAGCTTGTTCTTACTCAAATCTAATCTCTCAATTTATACACTTTTCTACACTCCCACCCTCTTTTCCATTTTCAAGATGAGTTATTTTTGAATATTGTGATGTTACTAATGCGACAAGCATTATTACACCTAGCAGCCACATTTATAAATATGCATATAAGCAAATGTGCATGGGCAAAGCAACGATAGAACAATGTTAATTCCAATATTATTTAATTTTGAAAATTCTTTCATTCTGAAATTGGAAGTTGATTCCAATTGTCTAATAACTTCCCCCAATTGATGTCACTTTTAAGCATACTTCGAAGGAATAAGGTTTGGATAAACAAATAGACAGCCTAACCAATTAGCTACAAGTTGATTTTGATCTTTAAAGTGTTAACTTTGATTCTAAGACTACTGTAGTTTGTTGATGCTAACATTAATTAGGTCCAAGGTCTTATCAACTATCAGTGGAAGCAAACAAGCAAGCATGACTTAAAATGAGAGGAATGTTGATTAAAATGAAATTTTGATAGCTGGCTAGATTATGCAAACTTGGACCTCTACTCAAATGAAAAGAAAAGGGAGGTTCTGTTTTTATTATACTATTTTCTTACCCATTTAAATAAAAAGACATGATTTGATCTACCCAGCCCTCAGATTTTGAGCAACACAAGATTCCTGCTGCTGAAGGCCTAATATAATGACAACCTAGATAATACAAGATAAAATTTAGAAATTGGAAACCTGGAAAAGTTTTCACATACATCCATCCAAACACGGGGGGCCCAAATGAAAAACCCATAAAATTTAATTATTAAATTTTAGAACTTTAAGCTGAGTACCAGGTGCATACTGTCCCTGCACTCAGAGATTTCACATGCTAGTGATAAGTACAGGCTCTGAATTTGTTTGTAATTTTCTATTCCAAATAAATAAAACAATCCCATTTATGGAGTCTATAGCGTATTGACGTATTGAAGGGAGTGGACGCCAAAATACTACCAAAAGCATGGTCCTGCTGGAAAGAAGTAAAAGATTGGGGAAAAACCTGTATAGAGCTTGAAAGCAGTTGGGAGACTCCTCTGTTTAATAGCCCACCATATCTCTGATTTGTTGAGCCTGTAAAGCCCTGGATCTATTATAATTGGCTTAGCTCTCTTATTCCTGAATAAAAATACATAAAATTTCTTCAATTGTTAAAATGTCGTTCTCTATACATAAAAACAATAAGATTTATAACCCAAAAAAGATATTCAGGAAAAGAGAAAAAGAACTTACAGTTTCCATCCCAAATGACTGCTATGCTGTATAAAGTTGAGATCTTTAGGTATGCCGGAAAAGGCATCAATTAGATCTGAAAACAAGTTGGGTCACTAAATCACATTATGGGAGATTCGAAAAAAATAAATATACAGAAAAAAAGGAAGAAAAAATATTTGGGCAAAAAAAATAGAATACATGCTAATGCTAATATTAAAATAATAATAATAATAATAATAATAATAAAAAAGGCACTCACCATACCATCTTGGGTCACCAAGGGATAGTCAGAGGCACTGAGATTAATGAACCAGTCCCATTTGCAAGTCCTCAACAAAATTGCCATGGCATGAAGAGTGGTAGCAAGCATAGTAGGGCCTCTATAAGTAACTATATTTGATTTCCCCACAATCCAAACATTCCCCACAAGATCAAAAACTGGATTATTGGACACAAAATCGAATATTGCTTTATGTTCCACTTCTGGTGCATCAGCATCCGCATGAATCAAATAATAATTCCCTGGATGGTAAAGTACCTTCAAAAGCCTCATTAGCCTCCCTGCATCACCTTTAGATGCTGATATTAAGTAAGCAAAGGTTGCTGGATAAGGTTTTTGGTCTTTGAGCATGTTTAAGTTGATTACTGGAGTAAATCTCGTAATGGGTACTGTTAGTTTTATTGGAATGTAAAGGAAAAACAGAAGAACTGAGATTACCATGAAGAAAATGGTGAAAGTTTTGACACCCATTTCATGAGTTAGCGAGAAGAAACTAAGAAAGTTCAAAGGTAAGATTTTTAGAGAAGAGGCAGTTGGGTTTTTAAGAGGAGAAAGGTAGTTTTAAGCTGTTAACGGTGGAGGGACTTATTAAAGACGAGGACAGCGGTGGAGAATGATAAAAGAAATTAAAAACAAAAAGAAAAAGAAAAAAGAAAAAAAAAGCAGTTTTGTGGAGTGGGATGGAATAGAACTTCTAGTTTTGGACAAGGTTCCTTACTTCGAACGGAAGGCCTGCAATTGTCACCATATTAGTTGGTGTTATGGAGACTCTGGGGTTAGCTTGAAATGTGCAAAAGCAAAGTTACCAAATTTATGGGACTTCAATTCCCAGTTGAAAGAGAATTGGGAACTAGTTGAAAATTGATATGTGTTTCAATTCAGTCGGGCGTTACCAAATGGCTCTTTCAATTAAAAAAAATATATTTAATGGCTTTTTTTTTTTTTTAGATTTGTTTTAGTATATATTTAATTTTCTATTTCTTTCAATGTTAGAATTTTCAGTTTTAAGACAAAAGATTCTAATGAAGTAAAGTCTAATTATATTTCAAATATTAAGAGTTAAGGTGTGATCATTTTTACAACATATAACATAAAATATGATGAAAAGTTTGATAATTTTATAATCGAGTTTCAAATCATTGTCAAATCTTAAATTAAAATTATCGATTTTTTTATATAAAAAAAAAAATATAAAGAACTAATTACTACTCTTTTTAGAATGAACTATATTAATAACATCATGATACAGTCAATATGGGAGCCTATCTATTGGAGTTTTAAGAATATGAAGTCCCAAAGTAGACAATAAATCATGTTCAGATGATTTTAAAATAATAATAAATTTAAAGTAAATGTTAACATAAATATAATGAGAGGGTTTGATGGAGTGTAGAGATGGTCCAGTGCTCCAGTTTACTCGTGTTGATTGTGAAGGGGATGGGCCGATTTTGTAGTCCCTCAAGGCCCAGTATGGTTCAACCCACTGTTAGAAATAATTTTATTTTTTTTATTTGTATTAGATTGATAATTTTTTTTGTTAAAAAACTCGGCATCCAGCATAGCCAATTAATTCAGATTCGAGTTCTGCAGAAGTCTATTATGAGAGTGATCTTTCCAAATCAGTTTTTCTCTATTCACAATGCCAGGATTTGAACTTTGAATATTATTTAAATGATCTGAAGTCTCATCCCACTGGATCAACTTGCTAGTATTTTTAATTTAAAGGATTTTGTATCAAATCTCCCAAATAATTTCAATGATCAAAGTAATTGGAAATTGTAGTTTAACAATTCAGGCAGCTGATGCTAAAAAAAGAACTAATGAATGCAAAATCCTAAAATTGCAAGTAGGTGGGGTTTGCTTTCTTGTAATTTAATATTTCATAATCACACACTTACGGAAAAACATATCATATCTCTTTTCTTTTCCCTACCTACCATTTTAGGTTATATATTCATGAAAAATACTTATCACAAATGATAAATGCTAAATTTGACTTCGAAATTTTTATGAAATAGTGAATCCGATTAAAAATTATTTTTAAAATTAATATAGGGCATAAATTTTGAATTTATAATCAATTTATCGAATTGCCGATGAAAAATAGTAAGACATTTTTAGTGACATTCCGACCCGGCAAAGTGATTTTAAAAGAATACGTAGAGCAAAACTCCTGACTAGCTATATAATGACAAACTAACTATCGGTAGTGAAATACGGGACATACAAATGAATCGGATCATATATTGAAAATGTAAAACCAATCATTAAATGGGTCTTTTGGTTGAATGGATTAAAGAGTGGAAGAACTCTTAGGTGACTTCTTGGAAAGTTCCCGGGTCTTGCCAATCCAGTGGGATGAAATTGAATATAAAGTGAGCAATTTCTTTGTTGGTTGAAGTTGAGCGTGACATTTTTTTTTATTTTCATCGTATCGTATGATGAAAATATTTAAAACCAATAAAAATATGAAATATAAAAATTGAAAATAGTTAGTTTTATTATTTTTTTCTTCTATATCTTGAATAACCTGATTGTAATTACTTTAACTATTGACCAAAAAATCAATTTTATTAGCTTTATATTTCAAGTGCCTCTTTTATAATATAAAAAAAATTGAAATTGTATATGTAGAAACACAAACTGAGAGTGGGATTAGATTTGGTGGTTTAAAAAATTTGGTTGGGTGAGATTTGGACTGCAATAAACCAGCAACCGTACCAATAAACCTTAATAATAAAAATTATAAAATTAATAAATAAAACAAAAGTAAACATAAACACTTGGCAAATAACAATGGAATGAAACTATAATTATTGGAGCTGTTTTCTTTTTTCCCCCTAATCCATTTCACCTAAAACGAGTCCTCCTTATGTCTTGCTCACACGTTGGGTTCTTCATCAACTGCCATAAACAGCTTAAACAGTCCAAATCAATTCAAATTGATTGAATTTATGATTTTAATAATTAAAAATTTGATTTGATTTGAAAAAATATAAAAATTTTAAAAATCAATTCTATTTGTAATTTTATATTTTAAACTGCACAAATTGCAGGTTTTGGATCCAAATACACAATATTTCTTGCAAGAAGTAGAAAGAAAGAAATTTTTACTCTTCTTTTAGAACTTTCCATCAAAGGATAAGACTCTAAGAGTAACATTAACAAAAGAACAAAAATTAGTTAGTAGTTGAACCTAACAAAACACCTCTCTGTAATTTTTTTTAAAAAAAAAAGGAATGGTTGGTTCCCTTTTCCTTTTTTTTTTTTTTTTTTTTTTTAAAAAAGGAAAATGGTTGGTTCCCTTTTCCTTTTTTTTTTTTTTTTTTTTTTTTTTTTTACTTTCTTTAATTGAAAAAGATAAATATTAAATAAAGACCATGGAAAAAATAAAAAAAAGCTCAACTAAATCACGAGGTCTAGGACTAACACAGAGAGAAGACCCTCTTCCACAAGTCACCATGGCTGACCTGAACTGTCCCTACCTCCTCTGCCTGCCACGTCATCAGCCCACATCAACAAAACCAAATCCCACACACAAGCAAATACGTGATCAAATGAAATAAAATAGTTGGAAACTTCAAAGACATGTGAAGGAGCAAGACTAGGCTTGTTTCATGCAATATTTAAAGATTTTATCGAAGACGACGACTTTTGACTGGTATTATGTATAATAACCATAGCTTGACTTGTTCAAGTATATATGAATAATTTGAGTTCTTGAGATTAGAGAATTCTTTTTTCCTGTAATGGAATAGTATGTTTGTGAGATTAGTCAATACATTGTGGGTGCCAAGAAAGTGAAAGAAACCAAGAAAATGATTTAAAGAAATAAAGAGTACTAAGAAATTTAAAGGTAGCTATGGAAAGAAATAGAGAATTCAGCATTACTACAGGTATTAATATGCAGAACTTCCTAATTCAAGTTCGAGAAGATAGACTTCCATCTACAAACCCGGTCAAGGTTCTCTCTCTCTCTCTCTCTCTCTCTCTCTAACTCTTCACAAACCTTATTTTATTTTTTTTGCTTTTGCTTTTTATTTTTCTTCCTTTTCATCAAGAATCTATGCAATTCTCTAACTCATTTCTTGTTCTTTAACTTGATCTTTTTTTCCTCTTCAATAAAATCTTTCTTATCTAGGTAACAGTTCTTTTCTTGATTCTTAAATGTTCTTCTTGATCTTTTTCCCTTATTCCTCTTTCAGTAATTTCATATAGCATCTACTCAGAGTTTACTCCAGTATAAATCTTAACTGTTCTTTTTCTTGCAGGCTCAAGAGTCAAACGCTCACATTGAGACAGCAACAGTGGCGGCACGGCAATTCGTTCAGAGGCTCTTCCGAGTCCTTTTCTTCTTGCACATAATCCTAACTGCCATCCTAGTAATCTTCCTCACCGTCCGTGGCCTGCTCTCTGCACATAGACATCACTTCCACCCCAAGAAGTGGTATCCACCACTCCTGACAGCAACAGCCTGCAGTGCAATTGTAGCTTTCACTTGGCAATGGATCACCCTCCGCTATCCTTCAAGAGCTATAAAAGCTGCATTTTGGATTAGCCCCTTGTTGACATGTGCAGTTGGGATACTGCTTGTGTTAATTGGCTCTGCTGCAAGTCTTGCAATGGGTTCAGTTGCAGTTGTTTTTTCCATCATTCAATCCCTTTATGCCTGTTGGGTGAATCTCAGGTTTAATTATGCAATCAAGATTCTCTCAGTTTCCACAGCTTTTCCTCCTGCTAAAACTACTGCATTGGTTATTCTCTCTCTTGTCATAGGCATAGTTTATTCTGGCTTCTTGGTGTCTGGTATAGGCGGTGCCACTATTACTGGAACTGAAATAGACACCTTGTTCATATTGGTGATCTTGTTAAGCCTGATATGGTGTATGCAAGTGATGAAAAACACATTGCAGGTTACAGTTGCACACATCAAGTACATACAATTGGCACGTGAAGCAGATATGGACACAAAAGTAGCTTTAAGAGACACAATCAAACACCTTATGGGGAATATACTCATCGGTTCTGCCATTGTACCGATTCTTACTGTAATCCGGGGCTCTGCACGAGCAATTAGTCTGGTTGCGGGGGGTACAGATGAATTCTTGTTCTCCTGCGCTAACTGCTATTCTGCTTTAGCTTCTACACTGGTGAACTATGGAAATAGGTGGGGTTTTGTGCACGTAGGAGTTTATAACAAGGGGTTTGTGCAGGCATCCATGGACACATGGGAGTTGTTCAGGAGGGCAGGGCTGGAACCGCTAATTGATTCAGACCTTACTGGGTCATTCTGTTTCCTATCTGGGATAGCAGGAGGTGCAATATGTGCTTTGGTTGGAGGAATATGGACATTAACAGTTCATAAGAGCTATGCAACAGAAGTGTCAATCTATGCCTTCTTGATAGGCTATTTCATGGTAAGAGCTCATATACTTAAAAACTCACAAACAATTCATTTTTCTAAAGAAACAGGGAACTGACCAGGACTGATGTCAAGTTTTGTGGTCCTCAGTGTAGGGTAGCAATGGCATGGCCACAAGCATGTGTTTCGGCTTACTATGTAGTTTACGCAGAGAACCCACAGGGCCCAAGGTTTGACCCAACTATTCCAGTTCGCATTCAAGAGCTTCAAAGATATGGAGCTTAAAGATCCTGGAAGCCAACTTAGACATGGTCGTTAGCAGCAGATATCTAAAAACTTAGACGTGGTTGACCCAACTATTCCAGTTCGCATTCAAAAACTTGTACCAGATATACCTGACAGTTAGAAATACGTGAATTTGTCGGATTTTAACTACTGGTTTGGGAATGATACAAACTGATGTTGTACATGATTCAATATCTCAAAATTTTTGAAGTACATGCCCTTAAACTGTTTGCACATACATGTTCAAGTAAATTGAATTTCAATAAACGACTAAGGTCAAACACACCAGAAAACCACCAGATATAAAGAAACAAAGGATTATATAAAAATGGTTTTTAAGTAATTTGATTTTTGGTGTAACCATGATTTGATTTTAAACTTCGTTTATCACTTATCAACCACAATTTTTAAAATACGCAGAAGGAAAACTGGCAAGAACTGGTGCAGCCACCACATTTCAATGTTCCAAATAAACAAACAGAAGGAAAATGCAACCAATAAAACTCATGAATTATTGATATAACTACCATTGAGAAACGAATTGAGTTAAACACATGGAATTTGTTGACATTACCAAAGATGAACTCAGGCAATATCTCCGGACTACATAATGATAACAAATGTGACATTTAACATGTAAACGTTACAGAAACAGGCTCTACAACGAAATCCAAGGTAGAAGAGCAAACCAATCCAGATCATTTGTGTCAAAGATGACCACGCCCACCACATTCTGAACACATAATGTTACCTGTTCCTCCACAACCTGCAAAATAGCAAATGTCACATAATAATTGTTAAAAGTTTCAAGACAGTAAGTAAATTAAGATGACTGATAATCAGGTGACACAAAACTTTTTGCCCTAAGCAGCAATCATTCATAGAATTCCATACATAGTAGAAAAATATCAGGATTCAAAATTTGCCACGTAAACATGGATATTCTCCAACATCCAATGAAGGGGAAATCTCATTGTGTTTGACCCAATCTCCATTTTTAAAACATCATACTATATTCAACAAAAAATGCAAATGAATAAAACAAAAGTTTTAGTCTGCAGTTTTTGCCATTTAATATTTATTTCCTACCAAGACTACTATTTATTCCTAAAACCAAGAAGTTTATCCCAGACAATAAATATATAGGAAAATCAAAATTTCACAGTAAATGGAATACTGCAAACCTCAATTATCATCATAATATGACGAAATACTAACTAAAGCTGAAAAGCCAAGTCATCCATTTGTGACCAAGATTCAACAGTTCTCAAGAAATGTTGAACTGAGAACTGCTAGAGCCCCTGCAGCTTTCAGCTTTAAAATATGGCCAGGTGTGCTTTCAATAAAGCTTATTCAAGGCAGTGCACAAGAACCTAATTATACAAACAGAAAAGTGAGGCCAAGTATTGCTATACTTATAAGACTCTTATCCACAACATGGTCAACATTGAAAATTATGTACTTGAATAGACCATATATTGAAAGGTTATAGTCTAGTTTAATCAATCATGCAATACATCACCAATTCTAATATAATCCAATCATGACAGACTTGAATACAACTCTAGCTGAGTATCTTAATAGGAGAACAGCTTCTGATTATTTATGTTCTAATTGCATTAGCATATAAAAGGAGAATTTCTCAAACAGTCACGTTATGTCATAGTGGATACTAGACCAAAGGATTCATATAGCCGATCTCAACTAGTTTGAACTAAGGCTTAGTTGTTATTGTTATTGTAATAATCCTATGTCATGGAGGAATTTGCTGATCAGAATGAAGAGACAGCAAAGAATGGCTAGAATCATTGTGTTGAAAAAAGTTTTTACCATATAGAATGAAAATCAGTGCACATTAGAAATAGCCTAAAGGAATCCAATCATCCATAATAAACCTAACAAATAAATATCCTCTTTTTACAGGAAAAAGAAAAGAACATAGTTTTCAATAAAATAAGAAAAAGAAACAGAGAGCTGGGGCAGGAAGAGTCATTACATATCATTCACGGGCATGCCTTTAAAAAAAGGCAGTAATTCCAAAAAGTAAATGACAGGAATTGCTCGCAGCAATGAACTCATTTGAAAATGTCACATCCATATACATTTCATTTCACTTAAAACATCATAAGGTTCATAATTTTGATGCAGAACATAGATGGTAATAATATAAGGCAGGAGTCAAGCTAGGATATAGGAATATAATGAACTCAAAATGGGCAACAAGCAAATTCATATTTTAGCATACACGATTTGAAGAGAAAGAAACACTACCTAGGCAACGGACTTTGACAATGATACCCTGGCTCTCCAGTATGGAATCAACATATAAGCCTGAACCAGAGCAAGTGGTGCAAAGCACTGCACCTTTGGCTTGACAATCAGTGCATCGAGGATTATTTCCAATTATTTTTTCAGCAATAGATACACCAATTGGCTTCTCAATTCTCTCTTCTGGTATAAGCTTGTCATAACAAAAAAGAGATTCAAGGCTGCTTCTTTGCCTGTGTGCATCTCCCGCTGCCCTCGATTCTTCCTGAAACATTGAAATAACTCCTCATTAAGGGATTTTACTCTCACAAAAGATAATAAAACTAGCATACATAGAGCTCATCCACACAAAAGAAGAAGAAAAACCCACGATTGAAACCCCATTTGACTTCGCTATACTTCTTCCAATCTAATGTGCACATAGGATTACATACTGGTTACTCCTATTTAATATTGAGCGATATGGGTAATTAGAGATAGCCTCTTCGATGGCTTTAAACAAGAGAGTAGAGCAAAGACATTTTTTTTAATAGAATTAAGCATGCATGAAACATCATGATGCACTAACAAAATAAAAACATAATGTATATTCACAATCATGGTATTTAAAAGCAAATGCAAAATATGATAAGAAAATCAATAACTATAAGCAATGATCATTGCCAAATAACAGGAACCTATATTTGAAACAAACTATACATAACCACAGGTTTGATTCATTAAAATTAAATATCCAACAGTTGACTGCGCAGATGACGATTCTCTTCAGCAGGACACAGTGTACAAGGAAATTTTAAAAGTAAAAATCATAAAAGGGAAAAAAATAAAAAAGACTGACCTCGTGAGAAGCAGATGGAGAAACAGAGCCGTTAGGAGTAATGGCACAGATTTTCCTAATGGACCAGCTTCCACTGAACCGAAGCCCATAACTAAATTTGCTTTCCTTGTGTTGATTAAGTTTTAGCGAAGAAGAAGAAATGGGTAAAACAATAGAAGACCCAATTCTCATTGTAGAATCCATAACTACAAAAGAAATTCACAAACACAATTCAGACCTATTATTACTTAAATTCCTCCAAATTCTTCAAAACCCGCGAAACAGAATCGACAATTTAGTGAACAAAGGAAATGGATGTTGGCGAGAGAGTTAGATTACAACTTTGAAGAGGTGGATTTTATTTAAGATTTTAAGCTTTGTTTTGTACGTTTCGTAGTTTCCGATGCAGAGAACTAGAAGTCAAAAATTAAGGCAACGGTGACTCCATTTTTCGTTTTCAAATACGGGTCGGTTGAATTCTAACCCAATTTCAATAACGTAAAAAATAAATAAATAAAGCCCATATTTCTGGGCCGTATTTGCTTGTAATCGTTGATGAAATTATTCATATTCCATATTTGGGCCTTAGGGCTCATTAAGCTAAAAAGTGGTTCTCTCTCTTTAATGATGCTCAATTTGCTCCATATTTCCATAACCAAAATTGAGATTTTCGATCGGTTTAATAGGTATATTTAACACAATGAACAATTGAATAATTTTTTGATTGGAAAAAATTCATTAATTTGGTAAGTAAATGAAAATGAATAATTTATTTGAGTTAAGAGAAAATCAAACCACTGTATTATTTTTTTTTAAATTGTGTCTCGTACGCATTGACTAATTGAAAATAGACTATTTAGTTGACCGGATAAAACTATAAATAAATTTAAATTTAAATAAATTTTTTAATTTTAGATTTTTAGGTGTTTAAATACATATTAAATAAGCTTTCCAAGTACAATTCTTCACTTATCCAATACATGTGGATAAAACTATGCCAAAGGACTGAATTATTGCTTATGATGACTCAGCTGCTGTATATTCACATGTGCATTCAAATCTCAGTCTTTACCAAATACATTAGGCTTAATAATTGAATGCGGCTTTCATTTAGTAGTTGCAGTAGTTTACAGTTAACAGTGATTGCTGATGATTCGATATTTCTAGCTGACGGTTAAAATTTTAAAACAGTATTTATAAGAAATTATTATTTTAAAAATAATTTTAAATAAAATAATTATAAAAAATATTAATAATTAATTTTTATGATGTTAATAAAATATAAATATAATATAAATACAAATTAACTATTATCTGATATAAAAAGATTCAAAAAAAATATAATTAATAGAATCAGCAGCTAATATCAAGCAGCGGTTAATTAAAAAAATTACAGAGCACCTATAATATAGTTATTAGGTACAAACTAGTTATTGATTATATAAATAATCACCTGAATAAAACGTCCCGTAAAATATTGGTCAAGCAATACAATTATAACATATCTAATCCGCTAATACATTGATAAATTATCAATACATGAAACCTTTTATTCCAATAAGAGTAAGGCATATATTTTAATAGTTTGGTTGAAATATAATCCAACCGGTCCAAAAACTATAAAAGAAAAAAAAAAAAATCAAACCACTCACATTATGTAAAAATTTTTAAAATCGAACCAAATAATAATTTAATTCAATCTCATCCAACCCATTAGGGCATATGTACAATTTGTGAATTCAATTTTACATGAAGCCCCACCATTGAAATTTTCTTCCATTTCAAACCATAACAGTAAAAACATCCCTTTCCATTAAAAAAGGACAATCTACAGAAGGAATGAAACAATACCTTCCACACAGCATAAGGGAAAAATCCCATTTCACGACATGTAGCTTGATTAATCAGTTTCATCTTTTATGACCTCTCTTTTTGCATGCTTAAGCCTTAAGTTAGAAGCTAAGGCAGACATTATATTTATTTATTTATATATAAGAGACGTATGGTCCTCCATTGCACTGCATGTTTTCACACTCAATGCGTGGCGGCAAATTCAGATTAAAAATCATTTTCATATCTATAATTAATATCTCAAGTCGGCTCGCAGTGATTGGTTGGTAATTAGGGTTTTTTTCTTTTTTTTTTTTTTCATAGGAAGTCTAGTAGACCGAGTGGACACGTGAACTACAATATGAATAATAATTATTATATTTGAATAACATTCATAAAAATTGTGATAGTTTTGAATAACACTCAAATCCGATACCTTCCGCTCTTTATATTTCTACAATTTAATAAATTTTAATTACTGTTAAATATCTACATACACACTTGATTAATCAAATTTCTATCGTATTATTAATAAACTTTAATTTAGTAGCATTCAAACAATAAACTTTAACAAGTTTAATTTATTGATAATTAAACTTTAACAGTCCACCACAACTGAGTTTAATCATTTTCTTATTGTTAAAGAGGAATTCCAATTGCAGATCCTGTCAATTTTTTTAAAGGAAAAAAACCAAAAAAATGAATCTTATCATTAACATTTTCTTCAATGGATAAAAAGATTCTAATCGTGTGCATACCAAGATAGCATTTTTCAGATTTTGTTTAAATAATTATTGTAATTATTAATTTAATGATGTGCATATAAACGATTAAATAAAATCTTAGGTAATAAGGAATCCTAAAAGTTAACTTTATTTATCTCTTGAAGTAGAAGTTGATTAGGTGACATTGACAAGGAGAAAAAAAAAAAAAAAAAAAAAAAAAAAAAGAATGAGGTACAAATTAATAAAAATAAAAAGAATAAATATTTATTAATTTATTCCAAAATTTTAAATTTGAAAAATTTATTCTATAAAAAAATTTTTAATTTCAAAATCTAAAAGGAAAACATAATCCATGAATTGACCTAATTGTTAATTAGTTCAAAAAAGGAATTAATCAAAATGAAAAGAAATAATTAAGAAATGGATGAGACGGTAATTAATTTTTTCCGTGTCATCAACTTGCTACCTATTCATTTGCAAAGCATTCACATCATTCTACGTGAACAAGACAATGCACTGTCTTCCATCCCCATACGTATAGAACGTATTATTTGAATATTTATCCCAATTTTTTTAAAAAATTTATCGAATAAATTAAAAATTAATGTACACATTCTGAAAAAACATATTCAAATTGTAAAAAAAAAAAAATACAATATTTCAATATATTATTTTCAATTGTTTTTACTTTTTTCATTATAATACTTTTCATTTTTTTATATGCATTTCCCCTTTAATTTTTCAAAATTTTCCCGCGATTATGACTTTTTTTTTTCATAAAACAATTAAGAAAACAATGTATCGAAATTTTTAATTGATTATTTTTTATTTCACTAAAGACAAGTGCAAATTTTAATTGCAGAACAATCAAATCCATTCTATCTTCTTACACATTATCTATAGTCATCTTGTCTTCTTTTCCAATAAAAGTTATATATTTATATTGTAGGATCAATCACTTATTATATTTATTTTATTTAAAAATTGATTTTGTCCATTTTATTAGAGTGGATCAATACAAACATTATGATAGAAAGGCATCATGAATTGCATGACTACTATTTTTAGGTAAAGAAATTACTTTGGAGGGACTTGGGGCAGGGCTGATTCGGTTCAAGGATTATAATGTGGAGGCAAGAGCCTAAGAAATCAAACCAATCAATCATTCAATTTCATGGTCTAAAAAGTTACAAGATGAGGGAAGAAGGGCAAAAAAAGTCTTTGTTATGATGACTTCGTATTAGGCTTAGTGGTTGATCCAAAATTCTAGAGGAGACAAAAAAAATTTAATTAGATAATGAGGTCAATTTTTAAACATATTTATAAAATAAATTAAGAAATCTTTTTTTCCTTTTATAGATAAAGCTATCTCTGACCCTCTTCATTCATTATAGATTATCAGGATATTTGATTTAGCTTATTCATACGGTCGATATGTATTTCGCATTTAACATTAAGTTTTTTAATCAACACCATAACTGATATAAGTATTTAACAGTAAATTTTTTTAATCAGCACCATAACTGATAGAAGTCCTAATAAGGTGTGATTTGATCAACTATATTTTGCAGCTTTTTCGTATGGACTGGTAGATGATTTGTATTTATATTATTTTGGATTTCATTAACTTCATAAAAATACTTACTACTAAATTAATATTTTAATGACCATTGTATTTTTAACTATTTAAAAATAATTTTGTTCATTAAATATCATTTTAAAATTTAATTAATTTTTATTTATATAATAAATTAAAAAAAAATAGTAGGATTCACATTAAATTATATATATATATATATACATCATAATCTATAAAAATAACTATATTTTTATTCTATTTTATATTTTAATAATAATTTTTATGAAACTTTTTTACTAAAATACAAACAGATAACTATTATCAACCATCAACCATCAGTCTTTTCTTTTATTATTACATCCTTATTGTATGCATTAAGAAACTCACGTGTGTTCGATCACACGTGAAATTAACAAATTAAAAATATAATGCAATTTAACTAATAGTAAAATTTTAAGATATTTTCTTTTTATAAAATCCTTTGTATTCGTTAAGAAATTTACACGTGCTAGATTACATGTCAGAGTTTATGTTTCATGCAACAGGTCATCTAGCCGAGTGCCACACAAATTTGTACCTCTTGTTTAAATATAAATATGTAGTTCACACTTGATAGTTGAACCATGAAACCAATATATAGTGCACTTTGCGCACCGAAGACCTCAAACCTTGCTTTAGTAAGTCAACATTTTCTACTTCTACCTCTATTTAGAAGAAAAATCTCTGCATTTCTTCATTTTCTGTCCAGATTCTTTGCTTAGCCTGCTTACAGCTGGGAGCTTTATTTTGTTTCCAAATTGCACTTCTCAACTGTCATTTCTGGATAAGAGGTTAGTTAATTAATTTTTTTTTCGGCTTTTATGTTGTCTTTTCCAAGAATTTGGACCAAAAGATTTGATTTTGAATCTAACCCAATTGTTCAATCTTGATTTTTGTTTTGCAGGAAAGAAAGTTTGTTTTATTTCATAAATTTTTCCAAGTGGACTACTTGGTCTCTGTTTCTCTCTGATTTGGTTCAGTTCAGTCCAAAGTGTCTTCATTTATCATTGACCCAGTTCCTCAATCATGATATAGCATTATATTTTTGAGTTTTAAGTGAGAATTTGATTGAATTCCTGTAATGGGTGTCTTGGTTTCTATATCCCAGCACAAGAGATATATTATTTTCTTGAACATTTCATTTCTCTTAGCGGCTTGTGCTTTCTTGATTATACGGTCCAATTCTGCTGAAATTCTTGTTCTCAGAAAATCCCAATTTTCCAATCTTAGTGATGAACAAGAATGCAAGGATTTGCAAAATCTTGGAGATTCTCAAGCCAAGTGCCATTACCTTGCGTCGCATGAGCCATGTGTATCTGAAGGCTATATTGATTATCTTTACATTTTCTATTGCAATTTTGGGAGACTTCCACTTGTAGGATATTGTCTTTTATTTCTCTGGCTTTTAGTGATGTTTTATTTGCTGGGGAACACAGCCTCTGAGTACTTTTGCTCTTCACTTGAAAATTTATCAAGTCTGTTGAAATTGTCCCCAACAATTGCTGGAGTTACTCTCCTTTCTCTTGGCAATGGTGCGCCTGATGTTTTTTCCAGTTTAGTGTCCTTTATGGGTACTGGTGCAGGTGACATTGGCATCAATACTGTGTTAGGCGGTGCTTCCTTTATAACCTGTGTTGTGGTTGGAATTATGAGCATCTTAGTGAAGCAAAAACAAGTTAGAGTCAATAAGAATGCCTTTATTAGAGATATTTGTTTCTTTCTTTTTGTTCTTGCAACTTTAAGTTTTATTTTGCTTCATGGGGAAATCAATATTTGGGTTGCAATGGTGTTTTTGTCTATGTACATTTTCTATGTTGTTCTTGTTTACTCTTCGGATATGCGATGGGCTGATGATGGGAAAGACATTGAAAAGGATGATAGTAATTCGAGTTATGACAGTGACTTGCACATACCAATTCTAAATAGTACCGATAAGGGGGAAGTAAATTATTTGGAGGAAGCTGGTTTAGGAGGTGCTACTGAAGTAGAAATTGAGAAATGTTGCTTTTGTTTGCGGTTATCTGCGCCTTGTAAGATTCTTCTTTGGATACTTGAAATGCCTCTTTATTTGCCAAGAAGATTGACAATTCCTGTTGTTTCTGAAGATGGATGGTCTAAACCAGTGGCGATTGCTTCAGTCACATTAGCACCAATTCTGTTAGCAATTCTTTGGAATCCACAAGATGAAAATACCAATTCCAAGAGCAGCATAGTATTTTATGGAATTGGGGTCTTCATTGGATTGATACTTGCTGTTATTGCATACTTAACAACTGAAAAGTCAAGTCCACCCAAGAAATGCCAATTCTTTTGGCTAGCAGGAGGGTTTATAATGAGTGTGGTGTGGAGTTACCTTATAGCTCAAGAATTAGTAGCCCTTTTAGTATCTCTTGGATATATATTTAGTATAAGTCCTTCAATTCTTGGGTTGACAGTTCTTGCTTGGGGCAATTCATTAGGGGATCTGATAACCAATTTGACTATGGCTTTGAATGGTAGTCGTGAAGGTGCACAAGTTGCTATATCAGGTTGTTATGCAGGTCCTATTTTCAATATCCTGTTTGGTTTGGGATTATCTCTTGTTAGTTCATGCTGGTATAAATACCCATCTCCTATTGTAGTACCAGCAGATCCATATCTGTTCGAGACATTAGGGTTTCTGTTGGCTGGCTTGCTATGGGCACTTGTGATCTTACCATGTAGAAACATGAAGCTTGATGGGGTGTTGGGATCAGGACTTTTAGCTATATACGTAGCTTCTCTGTCTTTAAGGATTGTTCAAACACTTGGCTCTTTCCAGTTTCAAGCTACATAAGGTCTTTGCGGCTTTATCTGTAAAATATGTGAAATCCCCGTATACTAAAAGCTAGTCTTCCCTGTATAGTAAGTTATCATCAATTGTAAGATGCTGTACTTTTTTTCGAAAGTTTATTTCAGTTAATAAATAAAGTTATCTGCTATTATCTTTTGTTAATGTTGGATTGAATATTGTATGAAGAGGGGCAAAAGATTCAAATTCAATCTTCTGAGGAAGGAAACGATGAGAAAATGAAAGAAAAAGATTGATAAGAAGACAATAAATTTGACAGAACCTAAGTTCCAGCTTTGGAGAGCTTGTCCTGTTGATAGAATGCCTCCAAGCTAGGAGACAAACAATAGTCCAAATAATTTATGTAAGTATGCAAAAAAACTAGATTTTGAAGGCTTCAGACAATGATGTGTAACAGTAACAGGGATATATTTTCTTTCTTGATTAAAGTTCAACAGTAGAAAATTGATCACAATTCAAGATGGATATCATGAAAAAGTGACCCCAGCATTGAACTCGTTTGTTTACAGTAACAATCAAGCTTAGTCACAAATTAATTGGGATTTGGTATCGACTGTATTTCTTTTGTTTCAAATATTATTAATTTGATACTTAAAAAAAAGAAATTATGATAGAAACGCAACTAAACTAAATTAGTGTGTTAATTACATTTATATATTCAATTTTTGATGTGTCACCTTTTGGCACGAAGCTATGTTACATGGCAAGTCGGCAAGAGAGGCTGGTCCCAGCTTAACGGTCACATGGCATGGCCAAGCTTTTGTTTATATTCAGAGACGTAGTGGTTTTGGTTTTTGCTAACTGCAACGTAATTGGAACTTGATCATTGATGAGTGTTGGGGAAAAAACGAAAAAGAAAAAGAAGGGCAAACATGTTATTATGTTGCCTTGAATTTTGTGCTGCTTATGGGTTACTTGCCAATTTATTCACAATTAAGAGAAGAAAGCAGCCTAGGAGAAAGTCTTAGGAAGCTAGAATTAACAGTCAATAACCTGAAAAAAAAAAATAAATAAAAAATAGACCTATGTGTCGTTATTTCATTAGATAAAAAAAAAAAAAAAAAAAACAACCTATTGTCCTGGAATTCGATTAAAAAAAAAAAAAAAGTAAACCTACTTGTCTTTATTTCATTAGATGAATCTATAGGTGACGTGATAAACTGAGTTTATCTATGAATTTCTTGCAGCTTAACTTAAACGTTGCACTCCTGCAAATATGCGCAAGTATGAGTAGCTTTATACATATAGGGATATTATTTTAGTAATGAACTGTTTCAATAGTTGATAATTAAATTTAAATTGGTAGTTATTCATTTTTTTTATTAAATGTTAAATAGATTAACATCTCATAATTTTTTTCTCTCAGACTCTAAACATTTGTATAAATTATATCTACCGAACATTATAAATAATAGAGAAACTAATTTTCACTAGTCAAAACTTTAAATACTAAAATTACTGTGGATGTTACCAAGTAGGCCTTAATTTATATAGAGTGAATTTTATCCTTGAATATTTTATTCTAAAATTTGAAACAATAATAATGACCCCTTTAGTTTTAGATAACAATCTACAAATATCGTGAGATATTAAGTGGAGAACAGAAAATTATTCAACAGAAATGTATTATTTTATATATAAAATATTTTTTCTTTTGTACTGAAAGACTGAGTATTAAATAATGGTAGATTTACAAAAAAAAAAAAAAAAACTGAGTATATAAATAATGCGGTGACGATTACTAAAAAAAAAAAAACAGGATCAAAATATATAACTAAAATATTATAAAAAGTTTAATTTTATGTTTTAGGGCCGTTATTTAAAGAAAAAACGTCAGCATAGAGTACTTTAAAAGAAAATTTCTTATAAAAAAAGAGGACTCGTTACAGATAATCTATTATTTAATCGATCATAAATACTTAAAAAAAAAAAAAAAAAGAGATCAATATATAATAAAATATTATAAAAAAGTTTAATTTTATGTTTTGAGGCGTTAATTTAAAAAAAAATACATAGATATTTAAAGAAAATTTATAAAAAGAGAGGATCGTTACAGAATATCTATTATTTAATCACTCAAATAACTTCTTAATTATTTATCTAATTATAGTAATTCACTTTTTAATTACTAATTTGAACTTTTTTTTTCCAAAATAAAATAACATAAAAAACGCACTGTCAATTTGTGGGGTGTCAGCAAAACTTTTATGGCTATTATTTTCAATGTGGGATATTTTAAAATAATTAATAATAAAAAAAGAATTATCTGAAAAGAATTTTATGTATGCCATCCAGTTGTGTGCTATATTTTCATTGATGGATTGACACTTGAACCATTATCTGTTCTCTTCTAGTGAAAGAAAAAGACACGTGTAGTAAACGTCTATTTATTTATATCCAAACAAATAAAACAATTGACTTTTAGAAAAAATATATATTTTTTTGCTGTAAATAATTTCTTTTCGGTTTGTATTGTCAACTGAGCCACAGCTTGTCTATAAAAAGAAAAATATATTTTTTAAATTAATTACAAGAAAAATTATTTTAAAAATATTAATTAAAAGCTACTGAAATTTTTTTAAATTTAAATCTTACATAATCTTATTACGAACTATCTAAAATTATTTTTTTCTAGAATTATATTTAATAATAATAATAATGGGAATCTAGCATGAACAAAGATGAATCAAATTTTATGGACTATTAATTAATAGATAAATATAGTGAAAATAAAGACTAATTAAATTTTACATAAAATTGAGTATCTCATGGATAAATTAAAATAAAATGTTAATCACATATAAGCAATCAATGCATTTTGAAAAAATAAATATTATGACAAAAAACTATCAAATCAAAATAATATAATAAATTTAATAAAAAAAATTAGAGTATAAATAACATTATGGGCAACTCATAAATAATCAATATGAATAAAATTTTAATATGGGACGTTTTAAATTCAATCCGTAGGATAAATCCTTGTCATGTGATTTAACTAAAATGTCATTTTCATTTCTGATTTAATAATGGATTGTAGTTTGCTTAAGAGAGATGGTTTTTTGGAATGAAAGCCCAACCAAAGCTCAGAATTGGGTAATTGGGCTCAAAACTGGCAATCTAAATTAAAATAAGAAAAAAACAAAATCATCTACTGAAGTTTAGGTATGGAAACTGGAAAGCAATAGGTAAGTCGATACGTATTATTATTTTCTTATTTCAATTGAAATTGGATAAAATTTTAATTTCTAAAAAGTATTGAAATTAGTTAATCATCCGCGATCTAACTAATTTGATTTCCTCGTATTAGAAAGTATGAGATCTTATATTTTAATTGATTGAAGGTCTAATGAGTCGAAATATTAGCGAGCTACGCAATATGGAGCCGTTCTTCTCTTGGCTCACTAAATTAATGAAAATAATTATGGTCGAGATAATTCAAACTCAAGACTTTTCACTTTTTGAAAAAATCAACCAAACAACTACCTAACCAGCAGGATGAAATCTTATATCTGTTTTCGTGAGTTTCGCTGATTTGATAAGAGTTAATGAAAAAAAAAAATTTTCCGAACAAGTAATATCTAATAAATCAAAAAGAGAAAAGGAGAGAAAAAAAAAAAAAAAAACAGATGTTTTCTCCATGCGTGTTTATTAGGTTTGGGTTTGGGTGAAGGTACCAACTTGTCACAAAAATATAAGAATAATTGAATGGAATGAGATGCCTTCAAGAGGACCACATCGGCATCATTTGTTAGGAAATGGTCCCAATGGAGTTTACCGGAAGAAGCCTAACAGGTACTTTTCTACGCCAACGTTATTATTATTACATTATTGCCATGCAACTTGCTACATACTTCCAATTTTGATCTGCCCATAGCTACACTACAACGTTTGTATGGTCTCTTGTCAATAATTGGTATTCTATCTTTTTTTTTTTTTTTTTTTTTTTTTTTTTTTTTTTTTTATTTTTTTTTTTTTTTTTTTTTTGTAGTTTAAATTACTGGGAGTGGAAAAGCTTAAATGTTAATCTGAAAGTTTTAGTTATTTTACCTTCTTATATTTGTTTAACATTGAAGACTTTTTTTTTTTTTTTTTTTTTTTTTTTTTTTTTTTTTGTGTCTTAAAATACTGGGAGTGAAAAGTAAATGTTAAATCTGAAGTTTTAGTATTTTACCATTCTTTATTTGTCTTAACATTGAGATTTAAATTTTAAAATTGTGCCTAATTTTCTAATTTATTATCAAAACCCATTAAAACACAACAATGATTAGAATATTTAATATTTTAGTATTTTTTATAAGTTTTAAATGCTTATAACTGTTATTTTTACTAACATCTAAAAGTTAAAGATTGAGAGCTTAAATAATAAATTTAGGAATTTACAAGAATGGACTTCTTTTTAATCATATTTACAATGCACAACATAAAGATAGCAATGGTCATCATTTCATACAAAATTAATGTACGAATGAAGAAGATATTCAACGACTTAATTAGTCTTATAGTACTTTGTATACTACTATAATATAACCATTGAAAATACAATGCTAAATATGTTTCCAGAAATAACCTTATTCTAGATATTTCAAAAGACCAAAAGCCCTAGCCAGCCTTAGAGAGATAAAGCACAAATATACAGTTAAGAGACCAACCCCAAGAGACTTATCAAGCCTCATGTTATTTCTTGGCAAAATAACAAGGGCCCAAAGCAAGCCTGCCATCAAAAACCCTAAAGTCTCATAGAGGGAAGGGTCATTAGGGATCGTATAAGAATTTGGATATTTAGCCCATGAAGAGATAACAAATGATAAGCCCAACCCCAACAAGGTATTAAACATGGGCCCAGCATAGCAACCTGAAATAGCAATTTGGGCTCCATCTGACCCACCATGCATAGCCATAGCCACATTAGCTATCAAATCTCCAAGTGAATTGCCCCAAGCAAGGACAGTCAACCCTAGAACTGAAGGGTTAATCCAAAATACAAGCCCAATTGAAACCAAAAGAGAAACCAATTCCTCAGCAATAATATAAGTCCAAGCAACACTCATTAAAAACCCACAAGCTAGCCAAGGGAATAAGAACTTATTTGGTGGGTTTGAACTTTTAGTAGAGACAAAAGCAAGATTTCCAAGAAACATGCCTATAAAACCTGCTATTGAGTAAGCCACTAGAGTACTTCTAGAACGCATTTTCTTTTCCATTTGAGTTTCGGACACAGCTGCCAGTAAAAATGGTGCCAATGTAACAGAAATAACTGCATAAGCCTTAGACCATCTTTCTTCACTGACAACAGGAATAGTCAATCTTCTTGGCAAGTACAAAGGTAGCTCCAAAATATTTAAAAATCTACCCAAGTAGTAATAAAAAGATGATGAGCTTTCTTGTTTCTCATTCTCAATATTTGTTTTCTTTTCCACTAAAATGGGTTTTTCATCATCAACATAACCAAGAAGTGGAATACCCATTTCCACAACATCTTCTTGGCTATTAATGGTGAAATCTTTTGTAGATGGAGGAGTTGGCAATGGGTTTACTTTAGGTTCTTTTTTAAAGATAACAAATTGCATTAAGCAAACTACACAAACATAAAAGAAGTAAATAGAAAGGAAAGAAATTGAAACCCATAAGGTGATTTTTCCTTTAACAAGAATCAAAAGAAGAGAAGAAAGTGACAAAAGAAGGAAAGAGACATCTCTAATAAAACTAGGTTTATCAATTGAAATTTTTCGAGGACTTATTAATGTACTTATAACACCAACAACAGTACTAGACACAAAAAATGCTCCTCCTAGTACACTGTTTAGACCAACTTCACCATTACTAGACTTAGTAAATGAAACAATACTAGCAAAAACATCAGGAGCACCATTGCCAAGAGAAAGAAGAGTGACACCAGCAATGGTTGGAGAAAGTTTCAAGATTTTTGACAAATCTTCTAGGGAAGAACAGAAATATTCTGCAGCTGTATTACCCAGTAAATAGAATAAAACAGCAAGCCATAGTAATAAAAAAGCATAACCCAGTATCTGAAATTGCCCAAAAGTGCAATAAAATATTTCAAGATAGTTTATATACCCTTTAGGCTTGCATCCAATATGTGACTTAATATACACACACTTGGATTTTGAGTCTGCATGGTCATGAAGGCCAGTGCAGCCACCATTCTTGATCAATTCTTGAAACGATAAAGAATGATTATGGTTATTGACTATATTTTCTGCTTCATTGGATTTTTCAAGAAAATATGAGATTGAGATATAGAAAATGGAAAGGAAGAGAAAGGAAGTGTTGAGGAAAAGAGTGAGCTTTCTGGGTTTGGAAGTGAAGCTTGCCATTCAAAAGGAAGTGGTGCTAGTGGAGATATTGAGAAGTGAAGTATTAGTAGTCCATAAATTACCTTGAGAGCTTCTAGGAGGGAATTGGCAATCTTTTTGGATTGTTTATAAGGGAAAACATATATTGTGTAGGAGCTTAAAAAAAGGGAAAGGAACAAAAAGAATAGAATACGAAAATAGAATATTTACAATTGTTTTTGGACAAACTAATGTATAAAGAAGTTAAATTTACAAACAGAAAGAAATGTATCAAATACAAAACTCGAATCCACTCGTGTGTACTGACAGAAAGTACTTGCAGTATACAAATGTTTTATTAGTTCTAACTTCTAACAGAAAAAAAAAATCAAACACATTCCATAAATACATGTAAATAAGCGCGAAAGAGGCCTTATATATGAAATTTCACATCATTTGTTAGGATTTGGTTGAAGAAAAAATTGAGAACTATGTTTTGCATAAATTTGGATAAAAACATGGAAAAGTAAACTACCTAAGTATAATGTGTGGTTAATCTCAAGCTGAGGTAGCTAGATTTTAGGTATGCAATGTCAAGTTCTAAAAGGGCCTACAAAATCATTGTCTGTTGAAAAAAATTAATGAATTGAAGTTCCTTAAATCATGAAGAAGTTCTATACACTTTTTCTAATTTCAAAATCATTCTAAAAGTCTTCTGGATATTGATTTCAGTGTTCCAAACCCTTTTGAGTGTACCTGTAATAAGAACATTAAAGGAAACTTCCTTGCAGGCAGGAGAAGAATTGAAGGGCATTAACAAGTCTTCCTCAGCATACTTTGAGAAAGAATATTTAGTTAATATAACCCATCAATCACAGTTGAAGCTTTCTTTTCTTCTGTAACTTCATCTCATGAACAGTAAAAATTTTGAAGAGTTGGATTAGTTTAAGGATAAAAAATTATGTACTGCTGAGTGCAATATCAACAGTGCATTGCTTCAGAGTAACATAATATTTTCCATTAAAGCCAGAACTTAATTATATTTTTATACATATGCTCATTTACATAATTCTGTAATTACTCTATCAAAATTTTATATCTGAACTTTCAATCACCTTTTATATTTATGCATTATCCTGTTATTAAATTTCCAGACATTCAAACCTTGCTCTAATTTTTGTTGGTTTAGCTTTTCCCTATAAATTTTGGGACTTCTGCTGTAATTATGAAGTAAGCATGATATAAAATTTAGCTAATCTCATTCTAATTATAATTTTATGAACAGGATCAATTGGGTTGGGTAACTTCGTTTTTCTTTCTTTCCATTTAAGTGGAGTTCTTTTTTTTTTTTTTTTAATTATTTTTAGTTCTTTTTTTTTTTTTTAAATATTTTTTAACCCTTAATGGAGCTCTTTTTTTTTTTTTTTTTTAATTATTTTTAACCCTTAATGGAGCTCTTTAATTCAAAGTTTTTCATCCATCAAATTTTTGCATGCACAATATTATTAAATCAAATATTGGCACTTATTTTTTTAATTAAAAAAAAAACTAATATTATCAAAAAATAAATTAAAAAAAAAACTATATTCGTATAAAATTAAATTTAACAGTGTTAAGCTTTCCTAATACTCATTTTTATACTCCTTTTTCTTTCTGGTGAAGACATCAAACAACAACATAAAGAGCGAAATTGCACCTTCAGTATTTTTTTGCTCATGATATGACAATCTTCTACAATTGAATAATTCTCTCAAACTTGTGGTAGAGACTTAATTTAGATTCCAAGGCATAAGAAATAGTTGCTGAAAGAAACTGTAGTTATATAATTCTCTGGGAAATGGAATCCTACCCATGTGCTCACCTACCCATCTGGCTTATTCAAACTGTACACTTTAGGCTTAGATCTTGTTCAGCAAAATTAATAGCGTCCGATAACATTTAAAAGTTAGCTATTTTAATGACGTTTCTTCAAACGCATATTTTATTATCTATTTCCTCAAACTCTAAATACTAGTATAAATACTATACCATCAAAAACTATAAATAATAGAAAGAGTGGTCTAACTAGATCAAAACACTAAAAACTATATTAAAAGTAATTGTTGAACATGGCTTAGTATTAACTTGTGGGAAAATGGTTGATGATTAACCACAAAATAAGCCATACATGTATTCGATCAAGGCCCCAGAAGGGTAGAGCAAATGCCATATTAAACAAAAGATTACCCCGATGAATGAAAAAATGGGCAGGCCTATATCTACCATTTCTATGTCTAGATTGTCTTCAACTGTGTACAGGATTGAAATGTCATCTACTGTCATCATATACTAAGTATCTACAATGACTTCACATATGGTTGAATAACCAGAACCAGCCCCAGCCCCAGTCAACGAGTCTGCTCATCAGCTTGCCTATCGGCATTCACCCTGGCAGAATGTGTCTAATAAAAACCTTCCACCTTGTAGCCGAGGAAGTCACTGGCTGTCAAACATTCTGAAAACACATTACTAGTAATGATATTCATATTTGTTTTAAAAACCTAAAGCTAACTTCAAATTCAATTTGGATAAAAGGAATTGCCCAAATCCAAAATTGAACATATTGAGGGTTATAAGAACCAAATTCTTTTATAGTTGATCAGGAATCAGGACAGAGTGTGATGGGAAAAGTAACCATCTCTATTCCAATATGAACAGATGAAAAAATGAAATAAAGAGAATCATACTGAAAAGCACTAACCATCATCTGACGCATCAGAGAGTTTATTCAGTACGTCAAGGATAGCTCTTTCATGCTCCTACATCAAAAATTACAGAAAATGGCTATCATGGGAACATGGCAATCTAAAGTTTTTAGTTATAAGATGCAAAATGGGGGCGTGATAATTACTCTCAGAATCAACTTTGCCTTCTCAAGTTGAATGGGGTCAGGGTTTTTTCTGCCATAGCCATAGGCCATCATCTCAACCTGATTCACAAAGGTTTCAGATATAATAATATTTAAGAGCTTGACATAAAAACTGAGAATTGAATTCCAAGCCTAAAGCTCTGGGCATGAATATGCTAAAAGAATATGAAAATAATCTAGTATGTGTTGCACCAGAAGAATTTAGTCAAGTACCAGCTGGGGAGTGAGTATCTGTAAAGGAATGACAGTTGTTTGTGTAAGTTGAGCACCTTAAGTAACAATGTGTACTACAGTGAAAATGAAACTTCAAAGTATATTTAGGAGCCGGCCAAAGACTATCTTTATAAACCTATGGTAGCTGGGAGTATGGGTGAACTACCCTGAGATTGAGAATAAATCCACAAGCAAGCACTACCCCCAAGAAGTTGATCATTTTAGTTCTATTCAAACTGAAGTGATTACAATGGCACTAAAGCAGGGGGAAGATAGCATTGGGATTTGGGAGAGAATTGCAAGATATTCTCCGAGTTTTCTTCACCTTTAAAAACAATGCTTGAAAGATTGACTAAATAACCCTGTTTCTGCCTTTAGGATCAATACAAAGGTAATGCCATGTTTAACATGGGAAACAGTATTACAGCGTTCAACTATGCTGCCATTATATTATCCTCAAAGCATTCTGGGTCAACTACAAGAAACCACGATCAAGATACAATCCATTGGCAATGGGAATGCATTTGTCCTAAATGCTCATGTCTCCACCATAATTCAAAACTACAGTGTTCAGTCTACCAAAAAATTATTTATCTGGAGCAACTAATCTCAAGCACAGTAGTCTCAGGGTGTTATCATATCAAAGAGTCAACAAATTAGTTCACACACAACAAGTTATTTACAAGGTTAGCCAGCTGCCACCCATGTGCAGTGTATACCTACAGACTAGATCCACCATTAAAAGGTGAACTGATAGTATGACCATCACTCAAAGATATACAATCTATATAAAGATCATAGCCATTCTGCAGTAACAGTTCTTCTGAATAACCGTATCTGTTAAAGCAAATGCAGCATCCAATTTTAGTAACAGCTGAAAACTCAGACTGCCTCACCTCATGAATAACCGTATCTGTTGCACGAATCTGAATGAAATCAGGATGATTCTTGAATTTACCAGAATCAGGTACATGAATATCCCTTTTGAAACGAGACTGTGCTAATCCTCCTTTGTTACCGTGGGGTACATTGTGATTTACTACCTTCACAGAATGATTGTTGAACTCAACATGTTGCTTGTCCTTGAAGTATGCCTGAAGACAACCAAGAGAAATTTGACACCATACAAATAAATAATATTCAAAAAACTTTGAACTTTGAAAATATATTGTGACCCAGATAAAATTAGCCACAAACAGTATCACCAATCTAGATACGACTCTTGATCACATCTTTAGCATTCTATCAGAGTGTTCCAGATTACTATTTTACCGAAAAGGGCTCCTCCTAATAACCTTTAGTTTAATTCCACACCAGCATATCAAGGCATATATTATATTCATTGCAACCTCAAATTAAGAAAAGCATATACAAAAAAAAAAAAAAAAAAAAAAAAAAAAATTATATCATTGCAACTCAAATTAAGAAAAAGCATATACAAAAAAAAAAAAAAAAAAAAAAAAAAAAAAGAGAACACATATTTTGTATTGGATCTATATAATAATTAATGAATGAATTCATCGATCTAAAAAAAAAAAAAAAAAAAAAAAAAAAAAAGAGAACACATATTTTGTATGGATCACTATATAATAAATTAATAATGAATTCATCGATCTATTCAAATACAGATCTACTTTGAGTTCTAAACCAAAATTCCTCCAGTTTTAATACGATACAGATTTGGACGGTGTTCTCATCAAGGAAGGATTTGTCGGAGCAACTCTAGACATACAATGCAGATGCCACTTTGATGAACATTACATGCAATGTGATGAACATTCTCCAGCTCATGCAATTTCTACTTACTGGTGGCAGAGAGGGTATAGTTGATGAAGAAGGTTGATCATGTAGAACATATTTCTGAGATTTTGCAAGAGGAGGATGAGAAGGCCTCCTCTTTTTTTGTGGACTATGGTCCACTGGAGTAGTAACAAGGCCAGGAGAATCCACTTTGGCAGAAAGTGATTCATGAGCACCTTTCTGCCATTCCCTGCATTGAATAAGCAAAATTAGTTCAAAGACATCCACTACATGTTGATCAATGCGAAAAAAAGAAAATAAGTAGGTAACCTTATTCTTTTTATTGCCTCATCTGAATTAATTTTCACAAGCAGTTGACCATGTTCAATATCCGTAACATTAAGTTCCTTCCGCAACTCAGTAATGAGCCCCTCCTTACCCTGTAACTAAAAGATCTTAGCAGGGGCAAACAAAATCAATCTGAAAATTTTATATTAAAAACGGCACACAAAGACAGGCAATTCATGCAAGTAAAAGGTGATATAACTAGGGAGCTTCAGAGTGGGAAAATACCCAGGAAAGGAGATCAGACTGAGCGATGAAAGCCCTCAAAACAGAACAGTATGCCTCTTTTTCCATACTGTGGATTTGAAAGTTAATGTCCGTTTCATCTCTTCCACAAGATTCTTTTAGCAAAGACGTTCTTGGAGTCCCAGAACTATACCCACATGGAGGATTCTTTATGTTATGCATCATGAATTGTCAACAACTTCCTAACATTAATACAAAATCAAATTGTGAAATTGATGTTTTGGATGATAAATCAGAAGCACACATGCAAAGTTCTTGGAATGTCTAATATTAAACTTGCTTAATTAAGAATCAGGAGAATTGTCTGATTCACTGCTCAAACTTCCATTTGGAATTAAACTTCCTTCAGGCACATAAAGCATCTCTTTTACAAAGTTGTAAAGTGTAAACCATATTTCACCCACAGACGGAAGATGCTGCAAGAGCAACTGCAGTTTAACTAAATGTGCCTACAACCTAAAAGGATCATTTCATCAATTAAATCATCCAAACTTATCTTTCATCCTTCAAGGATTCTCAATCACTTTGAACCAGTGAAAAACCATCCCATCAAACTGAAAGCTTGAACATGCCAAGCAGACAGTATATAGCTTGCTAGATCATAATACCAACAGTCAATCTCTTTACTTCACAACTGGTTTTATAAAATGGAGGGACCCTTTATGAACCCAAAACTTTATTTCTCTCTCAATATGCCCACATTTCAGCTTTTCCAACAAATCACTATCTGTTAACAGCAGGTACCTTCATGTGGCAAATAGAAATATCCAAATTATGGACAACATGCAAGTACAGAAGATAAAAACCCAAAATTTTACTGACTTAACTTTAGCAATAGAGGGTAGATAAGAGATATATCAAAGGGAAAGATTAACTACAATTCAGCCATATATCTTTCCCCAATCTCCACCAACTTCCACCCAGAGTAAAGAAATGTAAGGTTGGCCAATCTAAGTGTCCTCTAAGTGTCTGAAGAAAGTTCAGCACCTCCAAGCAATAGAAATGAAAAAAATCCTCTTGACTTTCTATCAATCGTGATAAATTAAAGCATCTCATTTTCTTCCATAACATTTAAAATCAATGTAAAATACCATGTAATATCTTTTCCTTTTTCTTGTTATTTTCACGCCAAATTATATACCTCCAACATGCTATGACATTTTGCTACTATTCAAAGCTCTGAAAATGCAAGTGGGCCTAGCATGTCCCCAGTATTCCAGGCAAACCACAAACACGGATCCTCTTTCTGTCTCTCCTCTCTCCACACAGTGTCCTCAGATATATTACAAATTCAATGTGATGGTAGCATACACGTATGTTCGCGTAAAACGTGGCAACTTCAAGCAAATCCTCTTCCCCCAACGCAAAAACACACACACCCACAAAAAAAAAAAAAAGATCAAAAGTTAATAATTACAAGCCTCAACATGAGAGAGAAAGAAAGAGGAACTTCTATATTAGACAATTCATGCCACAATCCCATAACCCTAAAGAAACATCTTCAAGAAAAATTAATAAATGGAAATATCAATTTCATTTATTTTTCCACTGCATTCTAGAGAAACAAACAGAAAATGCGAGTTAAAGAAAAGAAAAGAGCGCTACAATATTTATATGCTACAAAAGAAGGAAATAGTGAATTTACCTGTGGGTTGGATTCTGGTGCTATGATAATTCATGCCAAGATTGGCAGTTTAAGTTGAGGGCTTAACATGGAATTAAATCGAGGATGGTTGAGGACTTGAAGTTTTGTAGAGCGTCTCCGACGGCGTTTTCTTTTTTTTCTTCTCTCTCTTTTACAACTGATATTTTATGGCGGGAACCAAAACCCAAACCCTACCGACATGCCGGCGGATATGGCCTTTGTGTTTAACTGTTCATAAATTAGATGTCGTTTAGTCATTGTTATTTCTTCTGTCGATTATTTTTGTCGTTATGAGAAAAGAAGTGTCATGTCGTTCAATGATTGTGTAAAAGCGACAGAAAATTAGCAGATCAATAAAAACGCTTCCATACAGTAATTTTTCTCTCTCATCCTTCAAACGACTAGTATAAAAGACGGCAATGAGATGTCATTTATGATGTGTGAATTCAGCGAACGACGAACGACAAATTTCATTGTTGAAGAAATATTGAAATTAAAATTTGAACGTGAGATAGACGACGTTAAAAATTCCTTGGATTAATGGATTTTTTGTATTAACATACAGGTAGAATACTTTATAATCCAATGAGCCGGGCCTGCATTCTCAAGAAAAGCCCAGACCCATTACTCGACAACAAACCTTTACCATCCCTCCACTGTCCGCGCGCCTTCAAAACGGATAGAGTTTCTCTTTCTGCTCCTCTCTCACTGCCTCTATGCCAAAGCTACTGTATACTGCACCAAGCTAAAAAATGTTAGCAAACCCTAGCAGTCTACAGAGCTTACCTTATTATTCACACAAAACTCCATTTTCGCACTGCAATAGTCGATGCAAGCTCTATCTCTCGCCAAATTGTCCTCGTTTTATCAGTTCTCGAAAATCCAAGTTCCTTTCATTGTCTCTTCTTTTACGTAATAAAAGAAGAAGCGAAAGATTTAGTGCAAGAGCTTTGAAAGATGTAGAAGTTTCTGAATCGGTTATATTTGATGGCCCACAACTTTTCCCTCAAGCTATCTCTGTTAAAATTCCCTTCGGTGACAGACATGTAAGTTTGCATTTGCCTATTTGTTGATGAGTTTTGAATTCTTTTTGCTTCTAATATGATGTGCTGGATTTCTTTACAATTTAGAATGCATTTGGGCTTTGAATATGTACTTTCTTTAAGTATTTTTCAGATTTTGGTTGAGACGGGTCAAATTGGGAGACAAGCTAGTGGTGCTGTCATGGTGACAGATGGAGAAACTGTAAGTTTCTACTTGCTTATCTGGTTATATTGTTCTATAATTAGAGACCAGAAAAAGAGGTTATTAATTTTTTTCCCCAATATGTGAATTTGTTTGTGGTTTGATTCTTTGGATTGGGGCTTTGATTTAACTGGAAATTCTTGAAAGTTCTCAATGTCCTTTATTTCAAATATGTTGCGAGGTTGTTTCACATATTGACTGCTAAAATCTTCTGAATGAGTGTAAAACATGTTAAATATCCAAAAGGTCATAGAAATGGGTAAACTTAATTTAATTGCTTAACCCACAAAGCTGAAGATGGCTGGGCTGAAAATATAGGAAACTGAAGCAAAATTTGTAGGTCTAACCTCCAAGCCTTCAACAATGTCCTTCCATTTATAGCACTTCATTTTAAATATTTGTATATTTTATTGTTGCAATTCTTCTTTATGCTAGATTTCAGTATTGTCATGTTGAATTTTTGACTCGAGGTTTTATGAATGACCTTAGGTTGGTTCCTCATTTCAACCAATCCATTGATGCTTCTTTTTGTAGATTGTCTACACAACTGTTTGTTTGGATGATATTCCCAGTGAGCCTTCTGATTTTTTTCCTCTTTCTGTAAATTATCAAGAGCGTTTTTCAGCTGCAGGTCGAACTAGGTATGTCACGCCATTTTTTCCAAATTTTTATTCATCTTACAATTACTTGGAGAAGGCTTATATTTTATATTGTTTGTCTGCATTGCTCCAGTGGAGGATTTTTCAAACGAGAAGGGAGAGCAAAAGATCATGAGGTACTACTCACCCCCTTCCAAGTGTACGGAAGGTCTCAAAGGCTCTGCTTTCTTGTTATTGGATATCATATTATTTATCTATGAATTATTGTAATATAACTCAAAAAAAAAAAAAAAAAAAAAAAAAAAAACTAACTGACCCCCTTCCAGTGTAGGAAGGTCTCAAAAGGCTCTGCTTTCTTGTTAATTGGATATCATATTATTTTATCTATGAATTATTGTAATAATAACTCAAAAAAAAAAAAAAAAAAAGAAAAAAAATATTTTGAAGCATAATGTTGAATTTCAGTTTCTCGTAAAATTGGATAAACTTTTTTAATGGAAAAAAAAAAAAAAAAAAAAAAAAGAAAAAAAATATTTTGAAGCATAATGTTGAATTTCAGTTTCTCGTAAAATTGGATAAACTTTTTTATGGATGATGTCACATCAGGAATTTAATAAAACCCATCATGGTCTAACCAGCCAATGATCTATCTCTATTTTTGCTTGGAATCAGCTCCTTTTGCTGAACATTTTTTTTTCAAGTGCTCTAGTTCTTCTATGTTTGGAGAAAGAGATCCTCATGATCACCATTGCTTGCTGATTTCCATCAGTTGACACACATCAGAATGAGTTTTGGTTCATTTGTATGGTTCTAATAACTACACGAAATTGATTAACTAGACTTTTGTGGTTCAAGTAAGCCAACTCAAGTTATCAGTGTAAATGAAAAAACTATTTTACTTCCATAGTATCATAAAGAGTGGATATCACAGAAGTTATCTAGTTTTGATACTTTGCTTTTGTATATAATGTAGGAGTTTCTATTTTGCAAATTTCATTCTTTCTCTTGGTGCCTTTGAAATGGTTATTGTCTGTCTATTTATATATTTCCCCCTTTTCTGCATCTAGGTTCTCACTTGTAGATTGATTGATAGGCCTTTGCGCCCAACTATGCCTAAGGGTTTCTACCATGAGACTCAGATACTATCTTGGGTAAGTCATATCAAATCTCGAAGCATTTGATTTACTTAGATGCTACCTTTGATGTGTTCTATGTGAATTCCGCAAAGAATTTCATTTCCTTTGGTACAAGTTTTTGTTATCTTTGAATTATCAAAGTTCACTTGAAGGACTTTAAACAAGTATGCCAATATGTTTGCTAAAAGATAATACTTTAAAAATCTTTAATGAAATCTTATTTAGTTGACACTTGACACTATTTTTGGATAAAATCTTATTTAAGAATGAGATGCGAGGCCATCACTCAATTATGGATTGACTGAAGCAAGGTCCTAGAAAAGGAAATCTGGAATTAATTTAAGCAAGGTCCTTGATGGAAAAAATTGAGCAGATTGGAAAAGCAGATCCTTTTGGCTAACCCAAATAGCTTGGGATAAAGCTTAGTTGTTATTATTGTATGAGATGGCTATTCTCAAGCTTGTAAACTGTTGCAAATTCAAGACTTTTACTAGTGGACCAGATGATGGTCTAAGTTCAATAGTGGGAAGTGATAGCCCTCTTGAGTAAAAAAAAAAAAAGTGGTAGGACAAACCAGTATGAAATTTATTTTTATGCAGTTACATTCATTATTTCTTTTTCAAAATTTTGACTTTCAAAAACATAACTCCAACATGGTATAGGCAGTTTGATTTTAATTTAAACTCCTAAATATAGGACATCATATTCAAAAAATCAAAACAAGTATGAAAGAGATTTGAGCATTAAACTATTCTAGAAGACAAGGCATACAAATAACCTTTTTGAATTGTTAAGCTTGTTGAACAAGTTCATTTTGTTAAAATGTTGAACATCTAGGGGGCTTGTAAGCGAATCTTGAGCATGTAAATTATCTCCTAAATTATAGGCCCTAACTAATAGATCGGATAAAATAAATTAACTACAGTAAAATAAGATGAGCATAATTCTTTTACAATAGTCATTAATATGATTCATGAAAGACAATTCTCATTCTCCTTTGGTATGTAAAGCAGGGTTTTTAAAATATCGGCTAAATGTTATGTATTGGTTGTCATGTGTCAGATTTTAGTTTCCCAATACGATATTCCAAGTTGTGATACAAGTGATTTGAGATCATATAGATTCTGAGTTGTAGCAGCCGTATTAGCTGAACGACTGTTTCTCATCATAATATAAAGGCTGCAATAGCCATATGCCTTGTCGAAGAAAATGTTAGTTAAATTCTTCATTTAGTATTCATTTGAATCAGAAATTTTGAAAATAATTCATGATACTGGCAACGAATATAATCCAATACATTCTGATTCATTCCCATTCCATTAAACAGTTCCCTAGTATGAAACCATTTTTAATTCCAAAAACCATTTCTGATTCTGTTACTTTAAAACCTTGATGTAAAGCTCTCTTGAGAGTAATTATGCTGTTGGAAGTCCTTCATTGTCTGTTTGGGTTTCTCAACAAATTTTCTTTATGGCTTGCTTATTAAAAGGAAATGCCTGAGTTATGCTTTACATTTGCAGATAGCTTTGAAATTTTTCATAGCCTAAACAAGGGCATATGGGGTGCTTGTGACCATGGTTTACCTGTTGTTATGATCTGTGTTCTTGACATGATGCTAAATGTTCATGTAATACTTGATCCCCAACATTTTGGACCTTTATGTTCAGTTACATATTGTATCATTTTCGTATATAATTTGTTTTCATTTTTCAACTTGTTAAGTACTACTGTCACCTCCTCCACACAGGTTTTGAGCTATGACGGTTTGCATTCTCCTGATTCCTTAGCAGTTACAGCAGCTGGAATAGCAGTGTAAGTTTAATCATAAATATAGTACTTTTTCTAATGCTTCAGTAGATGCATATACTTTTTATTCTTACAGTTAAATACCACAGAGCTCTTTCAGAAGTGCCAACTACACAAGCAATTGCAGGAGTTCGAGTTGGCCTTGTTGGTGATAGGTTTATTGTGAACCCAACAACCAAGGAGATGGAAGAGTCGGAGTTGGATCTATTGCTGGCAGGCACAGACAGTGCAATATTGATGATAGAGGTCAGCCTTCTACTCTGATTGTCTGCACTGCAAGTTTTTACATCATAATTGTTATTAGTCATATTGTACCATCTTCAACTTACCCAACTCCACACAACTTGGGTCTACAAAAGAAGAACAAGTATTAGAGTCCGTTCGTAATTTGTTTTTATGGTCATGGGTAAGTGTCAGCTGGTGAATTCTCTGTTTGGTGCTTTTTACATATGCTTTCTTTATGTTTCCCAATAATTTATGGAATATTTTTTTCCCCCTTCCGTACTCGTATATTCAAAAAAAAAAAAAAAAAATTATGAGAATACCTTACTTATATTTGGAGAGTAATTAATTGATATACAAAATAAATACAACTTGTTTACTAAATCAATTTCAAAGTGCATGTCTATATTGACAATTTGTCAGTGGTTCGAAATGCTTATAAAAGAGTTACTGTCAACGATCTTTTTGTTTTGTATGATAAATTTTCCTTTAATATTGACTATCTTGGTCCCTTGCAGGGTTATTGTGATTTCCTCCCAGAAGAAAAGTTGCTAGAAGCAGTACAAGTTGGGCAGGTTGTTTATTGCTAAGTATTTTTTCTTATCTTTCATTTTATAATTGATGTCAAAATCTCTGTTATTTTGTTT
This sequence comes from Jatropha curcas, assembly GCF_014843425.1. Next base: position 2,537,789 of record NW_023590816.1, read on the forward strand.
CTTGTGCAGACGTGAAGTCTATATGACCTGTATTTTTTTTGGTTGTCTTCATGCAATATTCATTAAGCTGTAGGTGGTCGCACATCTTTCTTTCTTTGGAAAAAATTAATTAAAATTAAGGTGCCATTTGATGAGCAAAATAAATTTTTATGAAGTTAGCATGACTATATGAACTAGCAATTCATATACAAGACAAAGAAATAATCGTGTCAATTATTTGACGATGGTTTGCTTTCTTGATGTGCAAGAGTCGCAGTAAGTTAATTGTTCATTATAGACATTTGTATTATAGATTTATAATATTTAAACGTTGTTCCTGATCTTTATTATGAGTTATATTGCTGGAAATACAACGTAAGTTATGATATAAATAATATAGATGCAAAAAATATTATCCGTATGTAATATGTTATCATCTTTTGCCTCCTACTTTTTTTTGAAAGAATAATTTTCCTTTTATTTGCTGGCGAACTTTAGCATTTTCGTTTTTGTTGTAATTCAATTTAGATGCTTAACTTCTTGCCTGTTCTCTAAAGTCAGGATGCAGTACGGGCTATTTGCAATGAGGTGGAGTCATTGGTGAAGAAGTGTGGGAAACCAAAAATGCTTGATGCAATCAAATTACCTCCTCCTGAGCTATTTAAGCATGTGGAGGTATGGTTTCTGTCATCCCTGTTTATTGAATGTGTCCAGCTTCTGTTACTAATTATGAGTAAGGCTGAGCAGAAACTGACCGGGTTTGGTTTTTAAGAGTTGTGGTTTAGTTTTCTATTTTAATATAGAGAATTACAATTTTTTTTAAAGTTCAGTTCAATTTTTATTATGAAAATGTACAACTTAAAAATTAAAATTTAAAACCCCAAAAACTGAGAAACTGAACTGAACCAAACTGTTTTGGTTTGGTTCAGTTATTTGATTCCATTTAAACTTTTAAAAACTGAAATTTTTGGTATGTCTGGTTTGGTTTGGTTTGGTTTTGAACCAAACTGATCGTTTGCACGGGCTAATTATGAGTATCTTCCAATTGATGGTTATGCCTTTTTTATGGGTTAAAGATCGTACATGAGTTACTTCTGAAGTACAAAGAGCTGTTGCAAGGATTATTTACCTCTTTAATAGTGAAATAGGAAATATTTTTATGTGATGGAAAAGGCATTGTTGGTGTTTTGAATTATCAAAATTATGTAGGATATTGAAGGTGCTAACTGCTAAGCAATAACAGAGAGATCGGTTTTGTGTTCTGTCTCTATTATTGTTGCAGAGGTTTACATATGGGCTTTCATCTTGAGATATTTTCTCAAGTATTTAGTCATCAAGAGATTGCAGTTGATGATATTTCACGGCTTCAGAAGTGCATTCCACTTTGTTGTGGTTCACGTGACCACTAGAAATTAGATGATACAATAAGCTAAAAATGTACTTTGACATTACCGTGAAAGCTTTGACGTTATTTACTGATTGAAAAGACCTGTTTGCATTAGCAGGTTGAGTTGCCCCAGTTATGCGATCCAGTGATTCACGGCTTATAATTCTCGCTAACCAGGATTTACTGTCCTTTTACCACCTTTGAAATTGTTCTCTATTCTTTTTTGTGCCAGATTTGTCACCTGAGTACAGTTAACTGTTAACATCTAAGTAATAATGGATGATAATATTTGTTATTTGTCTTTTTCAGGAAATTGCTGGTGATGAGATATTGAATGTTCTACAAATTAGAAACAAAATACCAAGAAGAAAGGCCCTCACATCGTTGGAAGAAAAAGTTATTGGTATACTTACAGAAAAGGGATATGTAAGCAAGGATATTAGTTTTGGAACCACTGAAACAGTTGCAGATTTGCTTGAGGAAGAAGATGAGGATGAGGAAGTTGTTGTGGATGGTGAGGTAGATGAAGGTGATGTCCACATAAAGCCAATTTCACGTAAATCCTCTCCCTTGGTTAGTCTCAACTTAATTTGAGTGCTTTCTCTTGTTTGTAATTTTTCTACCTGTATTCTTTTTCACCAAGACTTTTGACACATTATTTTGGTTCTCTTTTAGCTGTATTCTGAGGTAGACGTGAAACTGGTATTCAAAGAAGTTACATCAAAGTTCCTGCGGAGACGAATTGTAGAGGTATGTCGGGCTGCTGTCCCTTTTCAGGTGTTTCTATATCTATTATGTTTCCAGTGGATTTTGCCATGTTGTAAGAGGCAGAAGTGAAACATAAAAGAGAAATGCAGGGAAGGGAATTTTATATTTATTTTCTATTGCTTATTTAAGTAGAGAAAGAAAGAGATAAGTGGAGCATGGGGTGAAGCCAGCAATTTAAATTGAGGGGGCAAAGCTTTTGACATCAAACTCAAGGGGCAAATGGTTAAGGTTGGTCCGGGGTTCAAACCTAGGACCTGCATTGTAATGTTTTTTTATTTTTTATTTTTTTTAAAAGAATTGTACCCCTTTCCTTCATGTTTTACTAATATTCTTCGCGCTAGTTTCCCTTCAACATATAACCTAATTTAGGAGGCAAACATCTAAATATAATTCCTCAATTCTTTGTTCCTTTGTCGTTAATTTTAAGCCAAACAGGGTGAAAGTGGGAAGAATAATGATTTTGGTACAATTCCATTCCCTTTGATTTTCTATGTGAATGTGAGATTCCTATCTGACTAAAAAAATGCAATGGTCTATCCTACCTGAACTTTGTAAATACTTTTCTGGATGACAAGATTTTTACATTTTGCTCAATACAAATGGAATCTGTTTCAAGAGCTAGTTCCGCTAGTTCATGTAGAAAACTAGGTTCTAATCTCCAAATCTTTATTCAACCTAAAACACAAAATTGCATATGGAGGGCTGCGTCTTATATAAATAAAAAGGAAATGCTAAATTATGCTAATCCTAATATTTTTAAATAGGAAGAAAATAAACTCTTAAACAATTTCCTAACTAAAATTAAGCTCCTTAAGTTAGAAAATATACTAGAAAAAGCCTCAATTAATAAACATAAAGTAATTCTTGACTTCCTCATCCAAGAGATGCATCTTATTATGCTATTCAAAAATTTATTTTGTTTCATCTTGAGTTTACTGCCATTTTGAATGTAGTGGTGTATCTTGTATTTTAAATATATCCTTATATACAAATGTGGTTCCAACTATGTGAACTTAATACGGATATGATTTACTGTGGGAAGAATATCCTTTTATAGTCTTGGGTATTTGTCATTTGTCAGCAGATGTTAATGATGCAAATCATTTTCATATCTTATGTCATTTTACATTGAAATTGCTGTAGGGAGGAAAAAGAAGTGATGGGCGAATGCCAGATGGCATACGTCCAATTAACTCAAGATGTGGATTACTCCCTAGGGCCCATGGAAGTGTTCTTTTCACCCGTGGAGAAACACAGGTTTGAATAAGATTCCCAAAGAGAAACCCCAGGTGGCATACTGCATTTAATGTTGTTGAAAATGTTTCTGGATGCGCCTGATTACTTGGGTTGAAGTAGTTTATTGTCTTTGCATGTGTATTTTTTCAAGCTCATTTTCATGAATTGGCATGATTGACAATCACATTATTTGCTGATGAGTGCAAGTGTTGATGAGGTGAATGTTCCGGTATCTCCTTTAGCATATTCATCGAGTCAAAACCACGGTGTTTGGGTGACATTGTCTAACACACGGTTATATTTGCATACAATATCATTATCATATTCCTTGTGCATGTTTATCTATTATAAATTGTTTTTCCTTTTTACAGTCACTAGCAGTGGTCACACTTGGTGATAAACAAATGGCACAAAGAGTGGACAACCTTGTCGATGTGGATGAATTCAAGAGGTTCTATCTTCAGGTCTATTTGAGATGATTTTGTTTTTTATATGATTATTTAGTTGCTGGATGCAGTTACCTATAGGAACCAATTTGTGGTTTTACTGTTCACAGTTGTGAGTTTGGTCTGCAAGATGATTTGTTTATTCTCTGGATTTATCAATTTTTGTCCTTTTATCTCGAAACTCAAAACTGTGTATCCTTCAATTGGTCACGTACTTCGTTATTTCCATTATATATGATTTGTAAAATAACAATCTTGACAGTTTCAGTTGTGCTTCATTATCTCTCTCTCTCTCCTTGTTCTTTTAGGTAGGGGTTAGCAAATGGTTGGTTCGGTTTAAACCGAACCAAAGAGGGAAAAGTCAAATCGAAAAAACTAAAAGTGAAACCAATAATGAACTTCCTTGTAAGCAGACTGACCGAATGGAATTGGGTTGGTTCGGTTTTTGGTTGATCAGTGGTTTTGCACACCTCTACTTTTAAGAGTAGGAGTTAGTTTTTTCTTGGGTATTACCTATGATTAACAAAAGCTTTAGATAGTTGTTGATTTATTTTGACACTCCTAAAGCTCTCTTTCATGGTCAACTATTTTTGTTGTGACATATTATTGAGCATAAACTATTAAAATTCCTATTTTACCCTCTTGTGATGCAGATTGGAAGAACTAGATCCCTGAAATCATTTTATGAAGGCAAATTCTCTGCTTTAAAGAATCTTCCTCTAGCTTTTTCTGAAAAATACATAATTCCTTGGCTATGGGAGGTTATATTCATCTTAGGGGATCATATGAGCCATATGAATGTTGACTTAATAAAAAAAAAAAAAAAAGACAAAATTATCAAAATGTATTCTTTCTGCTTACTCAAGTCAATATATAGCTGGACTTTGTGTAACAGCCCAGCCCTAGTGTGATATTGTCCGCTTTGGGTGCCAAACCTGGCCTGAACCCTCACGGTTTTGTTTCTGGGCCAGGGAAACCTCCGCTGCCTGAACCCTCGAGCGGTTTTTGTGTTCCTTTTCTGGGCCCAGGGAAAATCCTCCGCTCCTGCCAGCCCAAAACGTCGTCTACACTATTAAGGTTTGCTCACCTTTATGTATAGGACTTTCAGCCTTGGTGCGTAGCGATGTGGATTGCGCCTAAGGGTTGTCCCCAAAACCTGGGTGTCACATACACCACCCCCTTAGGGACTTTATCAGCGTCCTGCGCTGAGTGTTTGCTCCCACCTACCGGCCAGAGGACAAGGCTTGGGCCCTCTGATAACCAAGATCTGTAACAGGTCCAGCTCCCTATGTGTGATATTGTCCGCTTTGGTGTTGCCCAAACCTGGCCTGAACCCTGACGGTTTTGTTTCCTGGGCCAGGCGAAACCTGGGTAGTTTGTTCGTTTGTTCCGGGGCCGACTCCTGTCCAGCCCAAAACCGCGTCAAACACTAGTTCTATATGGGTTTGCCACCTGCTTGATGTGGGATTCGCGCTTAACAGGTGTTGCCCGAGCAAACCCTCGGATGGTCACACTTTTGGCTTGTCTAAGTTTTCCACTTAGAATCCGCTGCAATCATTCTAGCGCTATTGCCTCCTTGGCACTTCCCTGAAATACCGTTTCGTTGATTGTCAGTAATTATTTAATATTTCTCAATCTAAATTGTATTGTGTTCTGGCCTGATGTTCTCTGTCTGTTTATGAGAGAATATCTTGTATTCTTTCTAATATTGAGTTTACTACCCTTTCTGACTAAAAAGCTACTCAAACATTACAATTTTTTGAATTGGTGTCGCTATGTCCAGTACTTCATTTCCTCCTGATCTTGTGTTGGGGAAGTTCGGGGCGAATGGGGCCCTAGTATTGAAGAGAAATTGGGACATGAAACGCTTGGCATGGAGATGAGCTCTTGGACCTACTTATTGCCTTCTGAAAGGAATGATTCCATACAACTATTCGAGTTTGAGAAGTACCATCACAGAAAGCAATGGCTTCTTCTAATGCGTCAGAAGCTAATTGAAGACTTGTTTTTTTTTTGTTAATTTTGGTACTATAGTGATTCAACAGTTCTTCATATGTTTTGTTTTTTTATCGTTTGTGCTTTAAAACAACGCGTCACACTAGTTCAAGGTTGCCACCCTTGATGTGGGATTCGCCTAAGGTGTTGTGCCCCAAACCTGGGATGTCACACTTTGGCTTGTCTAGTTTTTCACTTAGAATCCTGCATCATTTAGCTATTGCCTCCTTGGCACTTCCCTGAATACCCGGTTCTTTGATTGTCATAATTATTTAATATTTCTCATCTAAATTTATTTTTCTGGCCTATGTTCGTCTGTCTGTTTATGAGAGATATGCTTGTATTTTCTAATATTGAGTACTACCCTTTCTGACTAAAAAACTACTAACCATCAATTTTTTGAATTGTGTTCTCATGTCCAGTACTCATTTCCTCCATCTTGTGTTGGGGAAGTCGGGCGAATTGGGGCACCTAGTAGAAGAGAAATTGGACATGGAACGCTTGCAGAGAGAGCTCTTGAACCTATATTGCCTTCTGAAGATGATTTCCCATACACTATTCGAGTTGAGAGTACCATCACAGAAAGCAATGGCTCTTCAAGGTCAGAAGCTAAATTAAGACTTTTTTTTTTTGTTAATTTTGGTACTATATGATTTTTCAACAGTATCTTCATATGTTTGTTTTGTATTTCGTTGTGCTTAAAACCTTTTTTTTTTTTTCTGTCTAAATTGCACAACCGATTCACGTTTTGATTAGATCTTGTGATTTATTGTCAAACAGCATGGCCTCTGTCTGTGGGGGTTGCTTGGCATTACAAGATGCTGGGGTGCCTGTAAAATGCTCAATTGCAGGGATAGCAATGGGTATGGTTCTTGATACTGAAGAATTTGGTGGTGATGGAACACCACTTATTCTGTCTGACATAACTGGATCTGAAGATGCATCAGGAGACATGGATTTTAAGGTAATATTTACTGGTAATTTTTTATTAGTGCAATTGTTCTAGTATCTCAATTCTTCCATTGATAGATCTTAAAATTCTTATCAAGTTAGAAGCTGAAGCATTCTATTTTGCAGTTCATGATTTAAAAAATTCATCTTTTAAATTAATGATCGTTGCAGGTTGCTGGAAATGAGGATGGAGTAACTGCATTTCAGATGGACATAAAGGTCATTATCATCTGTACATGTACATGTTCTGTTCCAGATTAACAGTCACATTTCATGTTAATGTTTTCCTGACTCTAAATAAATCCCTATTGAGAAGCCAAATAATTAGAGGAACTTATAACAGTTCAGTTACAAAACATATTCCTTAACTATAAACCAGTATGATTTCCTTTTTGATCTGATAGGTTGGAGGAATCACTTTATCTGCTATGAAAAAGGCTCTACTGCAGGCCAAGGATGGTCGGAAACATATTCTCGGTAGGGTACCTTAAGCACGTGTTTTAAGAATTCAAAATTTATTTTGAAAATAGTTTGGAGGCATTATGTTTAACAAAGCATGGTGGTTTGGGATTGTTTAAAAAGGGCTTTTAGCACTGGGGTAAATATTTTTAGCTGGCAGAAGCCCTACTGGATTCTAGGCGCATGTACTTTATATCAGGCAGCATCCTGTTATATTTAAGATATATAGAAAATTGCCAGTTTCTTGTTGACGTAGAAGTGAAATGTGCTCATCGCTCATGCTTTTTGGAAGAATTTATCGCCAAAATGCACCTGACATCATATTTTGCTATAATTTTTTTCTTCAGCTGAAATGTTAAAATGCTCACCTCCACCGTCTAAAAGGCTGTCTAAGTATGCCCCATTAATTCATGTTATGAAGGTTTGTTACCTCCCATTTTTCCTTTTCCATTGTTTAGCCATTTGAAACTTAAATTTGAGTACCCAAAAATTGTTTTGCAGGTCCATCCAGAAAAGGTTAATATGATCATTGGTTCTGGTGGGAAGAAAGTGAGGAGTATTATAGAAGAAACAGGAGTAGAGTCTATTGACGCAGATGAGGATGGAATTGTAAGATCAGCCAAGAAGTTCATATTTGACTGTTTTTGTTTGATATGATCGCTAATGCAGCAGTTTTATTATGCCTTTCCCAGGTAAAAATTACTGCTAAGGATTTATCAAGTCTAGAGAAGTCCAAATCTATTATCAGCAATCTTACGATGGTCCCAACTATTGGTGATATCTTTAGGTATATCTTCTTGGTTTGCTTCATTTTATTTTATTTTTGTTTGTTGTTTTTTAGTTTATTCTGATCAAGGGAAAGAAAAGGTTGAAATAGCTATAGTTGTCCTATTCAGAAGACATTTAAAGATTGCATGACAGATGGGTTTGAAAAGGGTCAATGAGCAAAGGATTGGTTAATCGGGACTGTTTTTAAGCAATGATTATATGCATGTATAGTCCGCATTTAGTTGTTTCCATTTTTTTGGAATGTCGCTTTCCAATAAATTTGTTGTTTGATTGATTAAAGAATCATGAACTCCATGAGTTTCTTTCTTCCAACTAATCAGGAACTGCGAGATCAAATCTGTTGCTCCTTACGGAGTTTTTGTTGAGATAGCCCCGGGTCGAGAGGTAATATACTTGTCCCAACATGAGTAAACTGCAGATGGAAAATAATAATTCATCCATGCATTTAATTATTGATTTCTTTATTATATTTGTGTTTATTAATTAAGTAAACATATAAATATTTTTTTCCAAAGGAAAAGTTATATTAAATAATAAAGACAATGGGATTTATGAATTCAACTTTATAGATATCACATCTTTGCAGAAAGTTCCCCAACAGTCTCTATTTAAACAATGAATTTCAAACTTTCATCAACATGGCTCTTTTTTTTTATTCACTGTAATTTCTAAATGTTCTCTTCTGAAATTATTAGATCAAGGATTCTTCTTCATATTTGTATAAACAACAATATTATTATTTAGGACTTTCTGTGTTGCACATTTTGGGAAGAACAAACAAGTTAGAAGATTCTTTAACTTCTGACTTTATTACAGGGACTTTGCCATGTAAGTGAACTTACTTCAAGCTGGCTGCCAAAGGCAGAAGATGTAAGTACACAACTTCTTTTCTGCCTTTTTTTTTTTGGTCACTACGAAAATATTTTCTCCCATTACATAAGAGCAATTTTCCGCAACTGTTTTTATTACAGGCTTTTAAAGTTGGAGACCGTGTAGATGTTAAACTTATTGAGGTAGGGAACAAATCATTGTTGCACCTAGTACGCTGTGTGCTGGAATAGCATCGCATGTAAAAATAGTTCTCTGCTGATCATGAGATTTTAATACAGGTAAATGACAAGGGACAACTTCGCCTTAGCCGTAAGGCACTACTCCCTGAACCAGCTGTAGAGAAACCTAGTGCAAAGCAGGAGACAGATGACCCCAATAAAAGTACTAGTGTGTCACAAAAGGCCACTGATAAGGGTAATGCTAAAAGAACTGTAAGCTCTCCAAAAGATGGTTTAACCGAAGGGACGATTGAAAAACCAGAGGATAAAACTGGTGCTCCAGAAGTTGTAACATCTCCAAAAAGTAACACATTAGAGGACTCTTCAGTTCCAAAAAAGAAGGTTTACAGGAGACTAGCCAGCTCAGCTAGAGATGGGCCTAATATCAAAAAAGACTTGCTGCAGAAAAGCAGCAGTGAAGTTGCCACTGGAATTGCAACTGAAGATGGAAGCACTATAGTGAATGGAGAAGCCTAAATTGATAATCATATTTTCTTCTTAATTCATTGACAAGGAACTTGTTGATCTTTGTGTTATGGTAAAGATGCTGCAACACTATCCAACTTGAGGTATGTCACAGTTGTATCTTCTCTCTTTCACAATCTCACCTGGATACATTCATAAATACATGCATATAAATGTATACATTCATAAATTCAAAAAATAGAATCTTGCTTCAAGAGTAAAACAGGGAAAAATAGGTATATATCGATGTTACAACCACATGCGAAATTAGCAAAGCGTGTTGTTTCCACCAGGACAATTCCTTAAATTTCTGAAAAAAATTGGAATGCAGAAGAATTAGTGCAAACAAAGGCAACTGCATGCATGAATGCATAGCTTCTACATTGAAAAAAAGAAATTTGACTGATCAGTTCTGTATCAGGAAGTAATTAATTGCAACATGGTACCATCCAAAAGCCTGCGCTGAAGCTGGAAGGACTACTCTGCCAAGCAGAGCTCTTGTTTCCCGGTAAAATGAAGGGAAATAAATCTTCTGAAAGAATGGATGCTTCTGACTGATTTGTAGAAAAAACCAGACAAACTCTACCTTTTTGGCTGCAGAGGAAAACATCATTGCAAGGTTAAATTCGGAGATGTTATGTACATCCTTCATTGAAGTTTTTGTAACAAAGCTGTTTTTCCTTGGAATTTGTACTTTATATTCATATATACATACACTAATCAAAATTTTCTCGTGAGCTTTCTAAATCTTGATATATATTTTTCAATTATAATTAAACAGAAATACATTAACTTGTGAAAGTTCATCTTGTATAGTTTGTTAGTTGGTCATCTAGGATGGGTATTTGTTAATGCCAGTTTAGGGTACTCTATTTCCAGATAATTTCTTAATGAAATTTCTCTTGGAAGGTTCACTGGGCCTAAAACAACATTATGAGTTCTTTATAAAGTGAATCATCTGCTTCCAGTAGTAAACCCAGCCCAAATAGTTAGGGGCTCCAAATAATTTTATTTAATTATGGGGGGTAAAATTAAAATATTTTTTTTCCATAAAAAATTGTATATGAAAAATTAAATTGTAGAACTTGAAAGAAAACGACATCAATCAATTATGTCGTTCAATGAGTTTCACATTCAGTTCAACCTCTCTCGTCACTCTCTTCTCCATGACTCCACGCCCTTTCGTTCTGATTCTCTCCCGAGACGACCTAAAGACTCTCAAATTTACTGGCGATGGCGATTTGTTCGCAGATTGTTGGCGGAGTGGAATAATTCCGGCTCCAAGTCCGACCACGAACTCAACCAGATTTTAAGCTATTGGATCGTAGGCTACCTCCTCCATCATCCTCACTTCGGCCGTTGCTTACCATCGATAGCATCTTCTGAAACATTTTTAGTACCTCATCATCCTCCGCTCACACTCACTGCTTTTTTTTACTCTTTTGTTTTTTCCTTTTTCCTAATCGGCATATGTAGTAAATAAATAAATAGTGTATTAAAAAAAGAAATTCTTGTGGGTCCCACAAGACCTTGATTCCTTGCTCATATATAACGCTTCCCTCAGGAAACACCGTCTTTCCCGCCACTTTCTCTCTCTATCAGAAATACTCTCTCACACTTTGGAACAAGAAGATGTTGTGGGTGGACAAGTACAGACCAAAAACCCTAGATCAGGTTATTGCACACGAAGACATTGCCCAAAACCTCAAGAAGCTGGTACTTCTCTCCTCTATACACAACTAGATTTGTCTATCGGTTCTTTCTTTGCAATTGCACTGGTGTGAATTCTAGGGTTTCTAATGCTTTTGCTGGAATTTCTATCTAATTTGAATTTAAGGTCACTGAACAAGACTGTCCACATTTGCTTTTCTATGGCCCCTCTGGTTCTGGCAAGAAAACACTAATCATGGCCCTCCTTCGTCAGATTTTCGGTGCTAGCGCTGAAAAGGTCTTTACTACTCACCTGTTGCCCCTCTTGGTTGTTGAGAAAACTAAGGAAAAATATGGAGTGTACTTAAAAAAAAAAAAAAAATGTTTTTTGGGCTATAAAAATTTAGCAATTGGATTAATTTGCAAAGGCTTTTTTCTTTGCTTAGGTAATTGGCGAAAAGATATTGTTTTAGCATTATATAATAGTGTTCCAACAAATTAAAGCTGACATGCTGTTTTATTCCAGGTGAAGGTAGAAAATAGGACATGGAAAGTCGATGTAAGTATTTTTTTTTTCTCTTTTTTTATCCACTTTAATTTACTATTAATCTTTCTAAAGTATATGTATACGTTAATTTTAAAATTTTTTATCATATGGATTAAGGTGTATCTCTGGTGGTTAATGTTTTGTTGGATGCACTTTTCTCTTACATTTTATCTTTTTAATGGGTTAAAATAAATTTATGCAAAAGTATAACTTATCAGAAAGTTCTTAAATTTTGCGTTTGGCATGCCAATACATCAGTTCCAATTGTGAATTCAACATAAATTTGTGGCAAATTTTGGCATTAATAGGTTAATAGAAGTGATGGCTAAAATTATGATGACAATGATGGATGATTGCTTACTTTCACAATTCCATAATTTTCAGGCTGGAAGTAGAACCATTGATCTGGAGCTTACCACAATATCAAGCACAAATCACATTGAGCTAAGCCCTAGTGATGTAGGCTTCCAGGACAGATATGTAGTGCAAGAGGTGATAAAAGATATGGCTAAGAATCGTCCAATTGACACAAAAGGAAGAAAAGGATATAAAGGTAATTCTGATTTTCTCCTTGCTACCCTTATCTTCTCTCGTTCATACCAATTGAACTTGCATTTTGTAGAATTCAGAATCCATACGTAGTTTTACATCTTCTGCAATGTGAATTCAATTGTAACCTTCTACTTTGCCGGCTAAGTAGCGTACTTATGATATTCTACCTGTTAATGTCAGTACTAGTGCTCAATGAAGTTGACAAGCTTTCAAGAGAAGCACAACATTCTCTTCGTAGAACTATGGAGAAGTACAGTTCCTACTGCCGGCTGATCCTATGCTGTAACAGTTCTTCAAAGGTTTCTGAGGCAATTAGGTCACGGTGTCTCAATATGCGAATAAATGCACCTTCAGAGGAACAGGTTCGAAAAGGGTTTGTTGTCTTCTCAGATTGTCATACTTTTCCTGGATGAATTTAAGTGCAGTTGAATGGTGCATATCACTGAAAATCAAATGCTAATGCTTAAAATAAAGTTTTCTTTTCTTTTAGGCTCCACAAGGAAATAGAGGGGGAGGGGAGGAAGGTGGGTGAGCTGGGGTTTAGTTGCTTGTACAACTGCAAAAGCACATTGTTTATGTGCCTGTGTTCACAATTTTTATTTGCATTACTCTTTGAACCTGTCCGTTTCACTTTGTTGTCTTATATATTGTATGATAGGTTGTGTAAACTATTGTAAAATAAAGGCCCCAGTTGGTTAATTTTCTGACTGTGATGTCTTTATTATGATTTCATATCCTTGTCCAGATTGTCAAGGTATTGGAGTTAATTGGAAAGAAAGAAGGGCTGCAGCTTCCACCTGGATTTGCTGCCCGTATAGCCGAAAAATCAAATCGAAGTTTAAGGAGGGCTATACTTTCATTTGAGACTTGTCGCGTCCAACAGTTAAGTACCGAAGAAACTCTTTACTGATTAATAGTGGTGTTTCTTCTTGAATGCACAGCTGGATAATTTAGTGTCTAATGCTTCTTAAGATGGTCTCGTGTGTTCTTCATTTGGCTAATAGGTATCCTTTTACAAGTAATCAAGCAATACCTCCAATGGACTGGGAGGAATATGTTTCTGAAATAGCTACTGATATAATGAGGGAGCAGAGTCCTAAAAAGTATGGTTCTTATCCATCTGATAATTTATAATGTCTGATAGTAAAATGAAGATTTGATGTTTTATGCCCTTTTAACTTCCCTAATTCTTTGTTCAAACCCTCTCATCAAACAAGATTTTGGCGTATTTTAGGCTTTTTCAGGTTCGAGGGAAATTGTACGAACTGCTAATTAATTGTATTCCTCCAGAGATTATTTTGAAGGTAAAGATCTCTTTTAATGTAATCTTCTGCAAATTCCATTTTCACTTTCAATATATTAAACTTCACTTTTGCCTCTTCATCAGAGGCTGCTTTACGAATTATTGAAGAAATTGGATGAGGAATTAAAGCATGAGCTCTCCCATTGGGCAGCTTATTATGTAAGTTCATGTAATTTTTTAATGTGCATTTGTCAAAATAGTCATTCCATTCTCGCTTTGGTAAATCTCGTCCGGAGGTTTGCTTCTAACCTTTTTTAGCCTGTATTATTGATGCATATAAATAAACTATGCATTCTAAAGATATTTATCTGAATTATGCTATTTTTTGTTGATTGGCTAACATACTATCAAAGATTGTGCACAGACACAAAAGAATATACCTTAAAATATGACTTGTGTTATTGTTTGGTTTCTCGCGTTGGCAAGAAATATTTTGGGCTATTTGCGCAGCTTCCAGTCAGGTTATGGGTTTGGTTACCAGTGATTATTCTTCGTGTGCTGCGAGCATTACAAGTGTTTCTTTTTCCTGGTAGAAATTTATAATTCATTGTAGGATGACTCAGAAGTCTATGATAGTAAGTGTATAAGGATCTTGGTGAAAGTAAGTTTATATTTAAATTTTGAGAATGACATCTTCCATCTAGCTTTGTAAAAAATCAGCAGCTAAAATAGCCTCTATCAATTGTGCTCATTGCATTTGTCACAGGATATTGTCGTAGGTGCAAAGAGCATTCTATTTATAGCTCTATTTTTACTTTGGTTGTATAATGTACTGTTCTGCTGCAGGAACATAGGATGCGTCTTGGACAAAAAGCCATTTTCCACCTTGAAGGTACCTAATTCTTACTGGAAACTATTGTGAGAGAATCAATGCTACAAATATAAAATTAATGCCATGTTTTGCTTCAATTCTTACATGAAATACATGAAGATTGGAACACACTTCTCACTTCATTTTGCATGTCAAGAAACGTTTGTTGAAATGTTAGATTTCACAGAACTTATAACAAAACAAATACGTGCATGAGGCCTTCTGTCTTTCACCCTGGATTTTCACTGCAACTTGTTGATTTTCACTGAGGTCCTCTTTCATGCATTATATTCTTTTTTCTAACATTTAATAAGGAACCCATTCTATCAGCTATAAATTACTCATGACACCCATAATTTGCACAATGGTATTTACTGTATACTGGTCTGGACTCATTCAGCTCGGAAGCCAGAACAGCATGCGGAAGCATGTTGATGATCAAATTATATCATTGGAAAATATTTGTGTTAAAATAAATCGTGTCCTTATCTTCAGCGGACTCTGTGATTTTCAGTTCTGGGGTACAGTGGAAATAAATAAGTAAAATAGAAACAGAAAACCAAACTGTCAGTTTTACAATTCTGCTGTCTCTACATGCATTAGGAGTCTTTAAATAAACATGAACAAAGATGTATGGGTTTGATAACTCTGCCTTTATGATGAGTTTTTGACCTGTGCTAATTGCTTCTTCTAATTAGAATGGTTGGATTGTAGAAAAAGGTTTGTGTTTGATTCACTCAACAAAGCATAGGTGCATGTAACAAAGATCTGCATTTTCTCTCATTTAGAGGAAGAGGATTGCATGATAATAATATTAGTCATTAATGACTGATGGTGTAATTGAGCTGCACCAACTTTAGTTTTCTTTATGGATCACTGGCCATCAATTACTCATTCATTTCATCCTGAACCAATGTTGTCGTTTTTTTCCTGCAAAGCATTCTGAAGTCCAATATGCATATAATCTGAATCTTCACATCTCAGACTTGCTCAATTGTTTACTTGCAAATTTTGGCCTTTGGTATTTGATATATATATATACAGAACAGAGCTAGAATATCTTTGTTATCATATGCTTAGAAATGAAATGTTCTCTTGTATCTTGTTGATGACATGCATGCTGTCTGATGGTGCTTGTCTTGATTAATTTTGCAGCTTTTGTAGCCAAGTTCATGAGCATCTATAAGGGTTTCCTTATTGTATCATTTGGCTGAAGAAAGTAGCAGCAGCCTTGGTTGCAATATCTAAATATGTTGAAGAGCGTTGGATCAATTCTGTGACACTTTGTAGTTATTGGAAGATGATTCCTCACAATGTCTTCCATTATTTTGTCCTGTGAATCAATTCAGTTCTGTGATGATGTTGGAAACGTTTGCTAGTAGTTGAGTTTAGCAAAATATTTACATTTAATTTGCTTCATTTTGTTATATGCCATGTGATCGCAGTTGAATATCTCTTCCCCATCGTTTTTGTTTTATTTTATTTTATTTTTGAACCCCTGCACTTAACTTGGTTTTGGTTTTTAGATTTCGAATTTCCAACCTTACGAGTAAAGTTTACTCGAAGATGTAATTCACCTTCAAATTCTTGAAATTACCTCTGAGATTGTTAATAATAAATTAACTCTAGAATTTTGTCTGTGAAGTGGAAAGTATTACTCCAAATCAAAGCAAAAGATTTTATATTGTCCCAAACAACATGAAAAAATTTTCTTTAACAGGTTAAAATTCATCTGTTCCAATTCATTTATTTATTCTTATAATAGTCCCCATTTCAAGAAAAAAAAAAAAAAAGGAAAAATCCTTACAATTATCCCAATCCAAACCTAATTAGTGCTAATCCAAAAAAATAAATGAATTGCGGATCCGGATCCGAAGTGGGGCCGTAGTCCGTACCCACCAATTAAAGTATATAATATTGCACACATTCGGGTTTTAAGAACCTGATCTGCACGTGACTTGCTTTCTTCCTTGTTAGAAAACTCTCCGCTTCTGCTGTTCTGCGATTCTCTGTGGCTTTCGCCTCTCGAAGGATATATATCATATTCTGGTAATTGAATCAGCGTTAACCTAATCACAAACTTCCACTTTATTATTCTCAGAAATTCAATATTCTTCTAGTTTCTAGGATTTCGGTTTATAAGCAATTACTGTTTCTTATGTATTCCTTATTATTTTAGGGTTTAAGAATTCGGTTTTGTTAATAGCCATTGTTATTGCGTATTTGTATTTGTATTGTCTTTTCTTCGATATTTTGTTGAGTTTTAAGTTGTTTCGAAAGCTTTAATTTTTGAATTTTGTTTGGTTTTTCTTGTCTTTCATTTCTGTGGAAGGGTCATTTGAGTTTGAAGGCGATTGTTCATTTCGGTTGATCCTGAGATTTTAAATCTATTATCTTGTCCTAATTTATATTAAGGATTTTTTTTTTTTATATATCAGGGGTGCATACACATAATCTTGGGTTGAAGTTTAAACAGGAATTTGTGTCGTTGGCTTGTATTACACATAGCCATGTCGGTCACAGCAGGTGTCAGTGATGTTGCACTGGCTGTCAGGGATAAGCTTAGAGGTAAAATTGGGCAAACAAAAGTCAAAAGGTATTGGCCTGGAAAAGCTCCTGAATGGGCAGATGACGCTGATGAAGATGGGGACATCAAGATGGCGAGGGCTGACGCCCTAGAGAAAGCTTTTCCTACTAAGGAAGATTCTGATATTGCAAGGAAAGATGATCCTAGGTTGCGTCGTCTGGCTGAGAGCAAGATTGATAATCGTGATGAAGTGAGAGCTGATCATCGCCGTATTCGGCAGGCTGAGATAATTGCAACAGAAGAGGAGGAAACTCAGAGACAAGAATGGGCAGATATGGAGGAAGAGAATGAGGAAGCTTTGGAGGAAAGAAGAAGAAGGATTAAGGAGAAATCACGTCTTAGAGAGCAAGAAGAAGCTGCACTTCCTGCTGAGGAAGAAGAGGAAGAACCAGAGGAAGAGGAGGAAGAGGAATCTGAGTATGAGACTGATTCTGATGAAGAAATGACAGGTATGGCAATGGTGAAACCTATATTTGTTCCAAAGTCTGAGAGAGAAACCATAGCTGAGCGTGAGCGGCTTGAGGCTGAAGAGCAAGCTCTTGAGGAGAAAGCAAAGAGGAAATTGGAGGAGAGAAAGGTGGAGACAAAGCAAATATTGGTTGAAGAGATTCAGAAGGATGAACTTATTCAGAAGAATTTGGAAATGGAAGCAAGTATTGCTGATGTGGATACTGATGATGAAGTCAATGAGGCAGAGGAGTATGAGGCTTGGAAGGTAAGGGAGATTGCTAGGATCAAGAGGGATAGAGAGGACCGTGAGGCAATGTTGAAGGAGAAGGAAGAAATTGAGAAGGTGAGAAACATGACAGAAGAGGAGAGGAGGGAGTGGGAGAGGAAAAATCCAAAGCCTGCTCCTCCACCTAAGCAGAAGTGGAGGTTTATGCAGAAATACTATCACAAGGGTGCTTTCTTCCAGAATGAGTCTGATGACCGTGCTGCTACTGCTGGGTCAGATGATATTTACAACCGCGATTTCTCAGCCCCTACTGGAGAAGATAAGATGGATAAATCCATCTTACCTAAGGTCATGCAAGTCAAACACTTTGGTCGTAGTGGAAGAACAAAATGGACACATCTTGTCAATGAGGATACTACTGATTGGAATACTCCGTAAGTTTGCTTCTCCCTGCTAATTATTGATTGTTACTGTTGTTTTTACGTTCCTTGCTGCAATTTGCTGTTCTCATAGCATTGATCTCTCTGTTATTGATCTTTTTTCACTTTTAAGATTGGTAGTAAATGTAGGAAGAAATAGAATTTGGTAGTTTGCACTTTCCTGATGCTATTGTCTAATTGGGAGTTATTGTGTATTTTTGTGAATGGGAACCATTTAACTTGGGGTTTAGTGGTATTGTTAAATCTTAATACATAAAAATAATAATAATAACGTAAATCAATATTTAAATCAGGGCTCTAGTTGTTGAATCATCTATGAAGAATGATATAGTGTGAATAACTTGTACCCTTTTTTCTTTCTTTCAGGGAACTAGAGTTGTTGGCATATTTAGACAAATCGATAACTTTTCTCAAGTTTGATTATCCTTGATGTTTGTATTGAAAATTTAGGAGTCAGGGAATTCTTTATTGCAATGAAACTGAATTTTCATTAGGAGCTTCATGTTTTAGGTTGCTTACAGCAATTAATGGTTTTGAAGCAATATCTAATACAACTCTTAGTGACTGGCCAAATGCATCTTTGCAAAGTATTATTGTCTTCTCAATTTGAGAAAAATATATTGTCTGCTGACATGGTGCCAATTGTAGTGATGGTACTAGCCATTGGGATATGATTTATAAATCTTTTGGTATGCTAGCAAAGCTATTTTTGCAATGTGTCGAAATTTGTCTTTGTGAAGATATTTGCATGATCAAAAACAGAAGACACTAAATCCTGATACTTAAATTCGCAATATATTTGAATTCTTGGGACAATCTCTTATCATCTGTTTGTTTTGCAGTTGGACGTACAATGATCAACTTCGTGCAAAATACAACGCAAAAATGGCTGGAATGAATGCACCAATAGCTAAGCCCAAAGGAAGCAAGAAGTTGAAGGATTGGGATACACGATAATTTTAAAGTCTTGTTGCAAGATTAGGAATTAAATCTTCTCATTCTGTCTTCCACTGAGATGAAATGAGATCTCAATTATGTAATTGTTGAAATCCATAGATCTTGGCAATTATCTTATGGGTACATTTGCACTTATCTCTGCCCTTTTTGTGTTGTACTTCTCTTCTTAATCATGATGTTATGGCATATTTCTAATCAGTGAAATTTCCATGTATACATATTAAAATTAGTCTTCTTGATTTGCTTTGCTGTATAGAAGTTACTTCCAGCACTTTGTGGGAGTTCATTGGCTACTAATTTTTATCTGTGTCACATGTAAATTAATAAACTTATCAGTTCATACCCAATATCTTTTCATACTAATGGCCAAATGATTATTGATCATTTGTGTTTCCTTTCAGTGGAATGAACGCTGTCACATAAATTCACTAATTTATTTTTATCTATTAAACATTTTAACTTTTGAAATTATATCTATTTAAACACTTTAACTAAATAAATTACCTAATTTAATCATTTGATAACCCAAGAGGGGAAATTTTTTTCTTTTTAATTTTTGCTAAATAAATAGAATCAATTAAAATATTATGGGAGTGAAATTATGAGAAGATTCATTTAATATTTTTAATTCCTATTTATAAAAATCTGAAAAATTAAAGTAGCCCATTAATTCTTATATATTTAGATATTGAAACCCAAAACTAAAGACACTCGCGGCCCATTTATAAAACCCATAAGAATTGAAATCAGAAAAGAAAAGGTCCTCTCTACTTTCAGTTTCATCGCTAATGGGATTAGCGGAAGAAAAAGAAGATTCCGCAGTCAATTCTCCACTGCCACCACCTGTATTCTCCAGATCTCTCTCCAGTGTGTTTATATATATCTGTATTAATTAGTGAATCACCTGTATGATGATCTTATTGAATATTTGCTGCATCTAACAGTTTCTGGAGGTCAAATGTAAAAGCTTGAATAAAACTAGTCGCTTTGCGGCGGGTACCAAGTCGGGTTTTGCTGTGTCTCTGATTAACAGGAAGATAGAAATTGGGTCTCCTCTTGTTTCTCATATTGAAGCATTTAACGATGGAGAGGAACCCATAAGTTTTGGGCCTGATGCGGCTCTTGTAGATTATGGCAATGGGTGGAAATTGCAGACTGTTACTGAGTTGGATTTTGATGGTAAACGATTTCTTCTTTTTCTTGTTTTCTATTTATATTTTGGATAATTATAATTTTAGTGTATGAATTGTGCATTTTTCTGTTTATGTGTAACAACTTATTTTTTATCAGTTAACTGTTTCAATCGATAAATGTTTTAAAATCAGATGCATTTGACCGGAATTTCTTGCCGGAACATTAAAATATATTATTCTACCCCATTTTCTCACTTTATTTACTTTTCCGTATTATGACCTTTCTTTCTTTATTTTATTCCTTCTCATTTTTGTTGATTTTAATTGAAGGATTTTTTGAGGTTCATATGTTTTTTCTTTCTTGGTGTAGGTGTTAAAAGAGCAGAACATGTCCCAATGAATCCAACGCAGATCCATATCCATAATGTGGTATGGTTTCTTTATTATCTGTTTGGAATTTTTTGCCTTTGAGCTTGTTAAAATGTGATATATTTGAATATATTGTTAGTGAAACAAACTAGTTGTTGCAACACTAGAAAAATTAAATCTTTGTTTTTGTATTTATGACATGAACTTTATGAACCCATTTTGACTTGGTGAATCTATATAGAAAATATTATAGGATATGGATGCTCTAGGAATAAAATTAGAATCTGGCTTTAAGTTTTGCTTTCAGATATATTTGCTAGCACAGGTCAGGTAGCTAGTTTCATTTTCATAATTCTAGCTATTAGAATCTAAAATTCTTGTAACTTTTGAACTCAATATAGACGTTTACTACTATGCCTGGTAATTCTGACTTGTCTCTAAATCAAATCGCATAAGGATAAATATCTCAAAAGCCTCCACCTTTTCTCCTTTAGATCGCAAATGGCCCCGGTTTTAGGACTAGCGAAGGTTTAGTCCAATCCATTTGAAAAGCTTGGTTAAGATCTGGAAAATCGTTGTTCATGTTTAATAGGTTATTAGTCTTTAATAAGGAAAAACATAGGGCCATTAGCTTGGTTCAGGTGATATTCTATGAAGTTCAGCAGAATGATATAGCTATTTGATAATAACTTTATCTTGATAAGTTCTTACACTTTGGGAAAAGCTTAATTTGTATCCCTAGCCATTGCTGCTGCTCTACCATAATATTACAAGCATATTGAATGACAAAGAAACTAGTACGGGAATAATTTCCCGATTTTCCTTTTTTTTTTTTTTTTTTTTTTTTTTAAATACTCTCAAAAGCCTTCCACCTTTGTCTCCTTAGAATCGCAAATGCCCCGGTTTTGAAGACTGCGAGGTTTAGTCAAATCCATTGTGAAAAGCTTGGTTAAGAATCTGGAAAATCGTGTTTCATCGTTAAAGGTTTATTAGTCTTTTAATAAGAAATATACATCAGGCCAATTAGCTTGGTCAGGTGAATATTCCTATGAAGTTCAGCAAATGATATAAGCTAATTTTGATAATAACTTTATCTTGATAAGTTCGGTAACACTTTGGAAAAGCTTAATTTGTATCCCTAGCCATTGCTGCTGCTCTACCATAATATTACAAGCATATTGAATGGACAAAGAAGAAACTAGGTTACCGGAATATTTCCTTTTTTTTTTTTTTTTTTTTTTTTGTGGATACTGGTTGGGTCCATCCATTATCAGACATAATTTCCTCTATAAAAAGTTTTACAGAGCCTTTGGTTGGTAAATTCATGTCAAGACTAGACGGTGTGTACATTGGCTAGGGCCAAGACTAATGTGGCTATAGGTTTTATGACCCAATCCATAAGACGATTATAAGAAATCGTGATGCTGTATTTGTTGAAGATTAGACCATTGAAGATGTTGAAGCAGAGTGCCAATAGATCTGATGAAGACTCAACAGACATACAGAAAGTCCCTTCAATAGAACGCAGACAAATTAGAGATGAAGAAAATGTTACACAAGAACAAGTGCTAGAGTTAGAAAATCCAGAAGTTCCTGATCAGAATGAACCAGATGAAGATTATGGTATTCATGTTCAATCACCAGCACCGGAAGGTTCTCAAACATTAAGAAGATCTAGTAGAATCTGACAACCATCTACTAGATATCCAGTCAATGAGTATGTAATTCATACATCAGAAAGGTCTAGTAGCAATTCTTGATTAATGACAACCATCACTACACTAGCATATCCGCAGTTTTCAATGAAGAGTATGTAACTCTAACCGATCTGACAATGAGGGAGAACCTCGAAGGCTTTGAAGAAGCTATGGGAATGAACCCACGAGAGGAACGTTTGGATTGAAGCCAATGCAAGATGAACTGCGAAGTGCCCTTTGCAATGAGGATGAAACGGGTTGAGCACTGGGTGATAGCGGTGTGGGTTTGTTTCACAAGATAGGCAAGAAAGGCTTTGAAGATGAACAAGTGGAGGTGTTGTCAGGATCAAAGGGGACGAAGGGGAAAGAACTAGATCAGCTCAACCAAGCGATTCAAAGAATAGACGTAGTGGAAAGGATTCAATGCAAAGAAAGGGTATTGATTTTGATAACTTGTCACTAGCTGGTGAAAATGAAGCATCGGTCATTGAAACAGTGGCTCGGAATGGCCGGCTAGTTTTGAACTGAACAAGGGAGCAATGGATGGAAAGACAACTTCTTACATGGAGATTTGAAAGAAGAAAGATAATACATAGGAGGAGTCCAGAGGGTTTCGTAGAAAAAGAAGGATTGTGTGTGTTTATCAAACTCAGAGGGAGAGTTGTGGTGGTACGTAGAGGCTGGGTGAATGTCAAAGACTGACTAAAGACACGGTGGTAGAGTGGTACAAGAAGTTTGAGTCTATTATGGGGAGCAAGGCTATAGAAAGACTACTTTAGATCACTGTGTTTTTGTAAAGAAATTCTCTAATGATGACTACATTGTTTTTGCTCCATGTTGTTGATATGTTGATTGTTGGTCAGAATTCTAGCTTGAAGAAACAGCTATGTAGGTCTTTTGCTTTGAAAGACTGGGGACCAGCAAAGCAAATTCTTGGCATCAAGATCGAAGAGCCAAGAAATTATGGTTGTCATAGGAGAAGTACATTGAGAAAGTACATTAAGACAGTACTTCAAAGGTTTGGAATGGAAAACGCTAAAGCGATTAGTTGTCCTCTTACTAATCACTTTAAATTGAGTTCTAAACAGTGCCCTTCTATGGATGGATAGAAGGAAGAAAAGGAAAAAAGTGGCCCTTCTAATGAGGGCTGGATAGATAGGAAGAAAAGGATAAATGTTCCATATCGCTTCATAGCGTTTGAAAAGCGGTGAATGAAGTGCCATGATTTGGTGGCACGGGGCCAGATATTCTCACCTCAACTTGGAGTAGTGGAGTCCGAATTTCTTTCAAAATGCCAGTGAGTCGATTTCTTTCAAATCCTGGAAAAGAACATTGGACTGCAGTGAAATGGATTTTCAAGATATCCAATCACATTTGCAGGGGGAGCTGTGTCGTGGAAGTCAAGATTACAGAAGTGTGTTGCTCTGTCAATAACAGAGGCAAAAGGAGAAGTCTGAGGTGTGTTAAAGCGACAGGAATGGAGAGTCCCACCATGTCGTCGGGAGGGGGAGAATTGTTGTGGGTCCCTCCTACATGTGGGACCCATACACTTTTGAAAAAGGAAAAAAAAAGAAGGAAAACGTGTTCTTAAAAGGAAAAAAAAAGAAGGAAAACGTGTTCTTTGAAAGAAAGGGAAAAGTCAACAAAAGTTGGCAAAGCAATTCAAAGGTTGGCAAAGAAACTCAACAAAAACAGCATGTTTAGGCGGTGAATGCGTAGCTCATTTACTAACCTCTCCTATAAATAAAGGTAGCCTGTACAACCATTTGTATCAAGTATTTAGTTGGTAAATTCTATCAGTTTTCTACAAAGTTACTATTCATGTGAATAGTGAATTTCGTGAATAGTAAATTTTTGTCAGATTCAGAATTCGACATGGCTAACGACTGGGCAATGATCAAATTGACGGATTCAAATTATTCAATGTGAAAATCCAGAATGGAGGACTACCTCAATTGCAAAGATCTGTACGATCCAATTGAAGGTGACGGTGCAAAGCCAGAAGAAATGAAAGAAAGGCAGTGAGATAAGTTAAAAAAGCAGACATTGGGTACAGATAGCAGAAGGAAATGAAAGAAAGGAGGCATGAGATAAAGTTTATAAAACAGCAGACACTGGGTACAATTTGGGATAGATGCTGACTCTGTACAACCACGTGAGTAAGTGAACAAGATCCCAGTTCTCTTGGAAGGAAATTAGAGAATAATTGTACGGAGGCTGACAAATGCTCAACGGTAATTGTGTTTCATCTGGATTCGAAATAGTCATGAATTGAGAGTGTGCAGATTGGGGCGATCAGCTTGACACAACACGCTGAATGATTTTGAAAGGCACTCGTAACTGAGTTTGAGCAGTTAGGCGTTATGTCCTTGATTGACGAGATGGCTAATGTAATATGGGTCTTTGTGGGTCAGGCTTGTAGTAGGTAACTAAATGTGCGGGTCTAATTCTTATATTACGCAGAGAGCTTATCCTTTAAATGGGTTATAAGGCGTCTGGCGCAGTTAGTGAGAAAAAGGGTTGAATATGTTGGCTAAGAAACCTCATGGCCCATTAGCCAAAGGTAAAAAAAACCCTTGGCGATTCTATGTGTTTTTTTGGGAAGCAACAGTCGTGTCATCATTTCAAGACAAGCTTATAGACGAAGAAGACAGACAGTTCGAGTTGGTACAAGAGCACCCGCTGGAACAGTTTGTGGTGCGCTATGGAGATAGAAAATCACTTGGAGGCAAGTAGATTTTATTTCTTCACCTTCATGTGATGATTTCCTCACCGGAAAAAGTATGGATGAGTGATTTGTTGGGATTGTGCACAAGAGGACCAAGTATGTCAAGCATTTCAGCAATTCACATGCGATGGTGGATAGGTGTCCAAAGGGAGACTGGAGTGGGGCATTAAAGTGTATTGCGGGCACGGATAAATGGTGGGTGAATCACATCTCTAAGGAGTTTTAGAGGATTATTGTAGGTCAGCATAGTATCCAGGCATGGAAATAAACAGTTCCTGGTACGCCCTTCTAACGAGCACGGCGTTGCTGGAAGCGGCTGAAGCGCAGCCAATTGTTGAAAGAGTCAATTCCATGCTAAGAAGAATGGCCAACTTAAACCTATAGCCCATCTTTTGGGGGGAAGAGCCCTGTCACAGTACTGTTGTCTACTAATGCAACGCGACTACCTGGCAAGCACCTTTGGATTTTTAGAATATCCGGCCGGGAGAAGGTCTGTAGAAATATTTCATACTCTCACCTGAGGGCATTTGGCTGCAAGGCATTTATGCATGTTCCGAAGGAGCAGAGATCAAAGCTTGATGACAAGTCAGTTCCTTGCACTTTTGGCGGTTATGGAGACGAAGAGTTTGGCTACATGTTGTGGGACCCACTGAAAAAGAAAGTTGTCTGGAGCTGAGACATAGTATTCCACGAGAATGAGATCATGGCAGATACAACTTGTGAAGAATCCACAAGTGATGGTGTTGTTGATATAACACCAGGAAGCATTCCTACAGATGATGTCACGAGAGGAGGAATGCCAGAATAGATGAATGTCAGAGAGGAGGAATGCCAGAATCAGAATGGAGAAGAAGAAGGCACAGAAGAGGCATTCCTACAGATGATGTCACGAGAGGAGGAATGCCAGAATCAGAATGAGAAGAAGAAGAAGAAGAGCCAGTCATGGGGATCAGAGAACCCCGCCCTGATACCAATTGTTGGGCCCTCACAACCAATTAAGAGAAAATGAACGCAGCAAAATAATCAAACTTGTGACACGCAGAAATTTACGTGGTTCACCCTTAACTGTTTAGGGCTACGTCCACGAGACAAACTCCGAATAATTCTTTTATTATTAAACATAGTAGGTACAAAAAGAGAGTAATACAAAAATAGTAGCACTCAAAGTGTTTTCCAAAAACACTCAAAAACAATTTTCTCACTATTTTTCTTTCCCCTAATTTTAGGAAACCCTTCCTAAAACTAGATATCTTTCTACATTTTTTTTTCTTCCTTTCTGCTGTATGTTGATGAGGGAAAATCTTCTTCTATTCATAGGAGAAGGGGATGCGTTAATTACGCGTCCATCGACTGGATGCGCTATTAACGCGTCTAAAATTTCAACGTTTTCTTTTTTTTTTCTTCTTCTGCAGCCTTCTTTGATTGTAAAAAAAAATATATATGTTTTTTTTTTTCTTTTCAAAACATGTGTGTAAGGGTTCCACATGTCGGAGGGGCCCCACAACGATTCTCCCCCTCTTGACTACATGGTGATCTTGATGAAAGGAAATCTACATCAGGATATCTATTTACATTCTCAGGGGGAGCTATTTCATGGCAGTCGAGATTACAAAAATGTGTTTTGTTTCGTTATGCGACGACCGATAGGCAGAAGTAGCGTTGCATGGCAACGGAAGTAGGGAAAGGAATATGCCCGTGGGTTGGTTAAAAGCAGGAATTGGGTTGTGCAGCAGGAAAGAATATATTGTTTATGTTTGTGAATAGTCAAAGTGCGTTAGACTTTGAAGTGCGTTAGACTTGAGCAAAAATACTATGTATCATGCACGGATGAAGCACATTGATGTAAGATATCATTGGCTTAGATCTGTCATTGAAGAGAAGCAATTTTAGTTGCGAAAAATCCACACAGACAGAAATGCTGCGGATATATTGACAAATGTCGTTCTGAAAGAAAAGTTCGAAATGTGTGTCAAAGCGGCAGGAATGGAGAGTCTCACCATCTAGTCGGGAGGGGGAGAATTGTTGTGGGGTCCCTCCGACGTGTGGGACCCGCACACATTTTTGAAACGAAAAAAAAACATGTTTTTTTTTTTGCAGTCAAAGAAGGTTGCGGAAGAAGAAAAAAAAAAGAAAATGTTGAAATTTTGGACGCGTTAATAGCGCATCTAGTCGGTGGACGCGTAATTAACACGTCCCCTTCTCCTATAAATGGGATAAGGTTTTCCCTCATCAACATATAGCAGAAAGGAAAAAAAAAAAATGTAGAGAGATATCTAGTTTTAGGAAGGGTTTCCTAAAATTAGGAAAAAGAAAAATAGTGAAGAAATTGTTTTGGGATGTTTTTGAAAACACTTTGAGTGCCAATATTTTTGTATTATTCTCTTTGTGTACCTACTATGTTTAATAGTGGAAGAATTATTCGGAGTTTGTCCCATGGACGTAGCCTTAAACAGTTAAGGGTGAACCACGTAAATTTCTGCGTGTCACAATTTTGATTATTCTGCTGTGTTAATTTTCTTTTAATTGGTTGTGAGGGCCCAACAATTGGTATCAGAGCGGGGTTCTCTGATCCCCATGACTGGCTCTTCTTCTTCTTCCCGTTCTGATTCTGGCGTTCCTCCTCTTGTGACATCATCTGTAGGAATGCTTCCTGGTGTAATATCAACAACACCATCATTTGTGGATTCTTCACAAGTTGTATCTGCCATGATCTGACAGGACATCATGCTGTAGGAATGCTTCTGCTGGTGGTAATATCAACCAACACATCATTTGGGATTCTTCACGTAGTTTTGTATACTGCCCATCGGCTCTCATTCGGTGGAATACTACGGTCTCGGCTCTAGAGAAACTTTTTTTTTCACTGGGGCATCGCACAACCTGTAGCCAAACCTGCTTCGTCTCCATAACCGGAGCGCAAACTAGTGGCAAGGAACGACCTTGTCATCAAGCTTTGATCTCTGCTCCTTCGGCAAACATGCATAACTGTGCCTGCAGAGCAAAATTGCCCTAGAGCGTGAGAGTAATGAAATATTTTAATAGCCCTGTTGTGGTTCCAGACTTTCTCCGGGATATCAAATCCAAAAGTGCTGAAGGTAGTCGTTGATTAGGTAGAGCAACAGTATTTGACAGTTCTCGCCCAAAATGGCTTAGGTAAAGTGGCCATTTTTTTTAGCATGGATTTGACTATCTTATCAACAATGGTGCGATTTCATTCTGTTTCAGTAATGCGCGTTGTGTTGAGGCGTACAGGAACTTTGTTTTTTCAAATGCCTGATACATGGTCTGACTACAAAATACATCTCTAACTCGCTTAAAGATTTTGAATGTTATTTCAACATCGCATTATCGCGTGCGCAAACACTTTAATGCCACTCCAGTCTCCCTTTGCCACGCACCTCGCATGGAATTGCTTGAAAGTGCTTGAATACTTGTGGTTCGCTGTTGTGGCCACAACAAATATATTTTGTGTGCAACAAATATATCCATATTTTTCGTGAGAAATCATCAATGAAGGTTAGAAAATATCTACTTCCTCCAAGTGATTCTATCTCCATAGGACCACAAACGTCAGCGTGTACCAACTCGAACTTGTTGTCTCTTCGTCTAAAGCTTTTCTGAAATGAGACACGATGTTGCTTCCCAAATAAACAATGATCGCAAGGGTTTATTTTACCTTTGGCTAATGGGATGAGGGACTTTTTAGCCAACATATTCAACCCTTTCTCACTAACGTGCGCCAGACGCCTATGCCACAAATTTGGTAAAGCATCATCTCCCTTTCTCACTAATGTGCGCCAGCCGCCTATGCCACAAATTTGGTGAAGCATCATCTGCAACTGTATTCAGTTGACTCGCACATATTGTTGCGTGCGCCTTATACCGCGAGCAACATAATTTTCCTCTTGCCACCACTAAAGACCCTTTACTTGCATCTCGTCATCCAAGGACATAACACTAACTGCTAACTCAGTTACGAGTCCTTCAAAATCATTCAGGTGTTGTGTAACTGATCGCCCCTCTGACAGCTTCAAGTTCATGACTTTCGAATCATGAACATTTTACCTTGAGCATTTGTAGCCTCATACATATTCTCTAATTTCTTCCACAGAACTTGGGGATCTTTTTCATTTCTGACTTGGTTGTACAGGCTAGCATCTATCCATTGGCGTATTGTACCCAATGTCTGCTTTTTTAACTTATCCCACTGCCTTTCTTTCATTTCTTCTGGCTTTCTTTCATTTCTTCTGGCTTTGCATCGTCAGCCAATTGGATCGTACAGATCTTTACAATTGAGGTAGTCCTCCATTCTGGATTTCCACATTGAATAATTCGAATCCGTCAATTTGATCATTGCCCAATCGTTAGCCATCTCGAATTTTGAATCTGACAAAATTTTACTATTCACGAAATTCACTATTGACGTGAATAGTAACTTTGTAGAAAACTGACAGAGTTTACTAACCAAATGCTCTAATACAAATGGTTGTACAAGCTACCTCTATTTATAGGAGAGGTTAGCGAATGAGCTGCGCATTCACCGCCTAAACATGCTGTTTTGTTGAGTTTCTTTGCCAACCTTTGAATTGCTTTGCCAACTTTTGTTGACTCTTCCCTTTCTTTCAAAGAACACATTTTCGTTCTTTTTTTTTCCCTTTTCAAAAGTGTATGGGTCCCACATGTAGGAGGGACCCACAACAATTCTCCCCTCCCGACGACATGGTGGGACTCTCCATTCCTGCCGCTTTAACACACCTCGGACTTCTCCTTTTGCCTCTGTTGTTGACAGAGCAACACATTTCTGTAATCTTGACTTCCACAACACAGCTCCCATTGCAAATGTGATTGGATATCTTGAAAATCCATTTCACTGCAGTCCAATGTTCCTTTCCAGGATTTGAAAGAAATCGACTCACTATTCCAACTGAGTGAGCAATATCTGGCCATGTACAAACCATGACATTCATCAAGCTTTCAACTGCTGAAGCATATGAAACCTTTTCCTTTTCTTCCTTCTATCCATCCATAGAAGGGCACTGTTTAGAACTTTTTCCTTCTTCCCTTCTATCCATCCATAGAAAGGGCACTGTTTAAGAACTAAATTTAAGTGATTAGTAAAAGGACAACTACCCGCTTTAGCGTTTTCCATTCTAAACCTAAACCTTTGAAGTACTTTCTCAATGTACTTCTCCTGTGACAACCATAATTTCTTGGCTCTTCGATCTTCATGCCAAGAATTTGCTTTATTGGTCCCAAATCTTTCAAAGCAAAAGACTTACATAGCTATTTCTTCAAGCTAAAATTCTGACCAACAATCAACATATCAACAATATAGAGCAAAAACAATGTAGTCATCATCAGGGAATTTCTTTACGAAAAACACAGTGATCTGAAGTCTTTTTGTAGCTTTGCTCCC